>JARLTB010000050.1:7780000-7882500 GCA_030141615.1 Unio pictorum
TGGACAATTACCCCCGACCTTAGTGTAATGGTGATAATTCTTGACAAACCTTATATTTAAAAGTTTGGGTGGAAGAGGGTGGTTGGTAAACCCCAAAGAAACTGTTCTCTGCGGCAAAGTAGGGGCGCCACTAAAGCACATTGCACACGTCTCGAACGTCATACAAATTTATACCATCTGCATGATGATTTTATAAAATCTGTTTGACTATAAATGTCATAAAAATGTGGCACCTCGAACCCTCACCAAACCATTTGCAATAGTTTTATGGTAATCGTATTAAGCAATAAGTATATGGTAATCGTGATGGGCACAATGCTAATGATATTACGAAATACATTTTAGGACTGTTCGAGGTGTAGGAGGGAAGTTGGCAACTGACGTCAAAACTGTTTGATTTGTCAATGTAGGAGCGTCACTAAGGAACATTACCCCTGGGCGCCTCCAAATGGTCGCCGCTAAAGAACGTTACCCTTGGCGCCTCGAACCCATCGCTCAGTCACCAATAATAGGTTACCGGGTAATGTTATGCAGTAGGGACATATTAATTATATTAGGCTATTGGTTTATGGCAATCGTATTAGAAGGTTTATGCTAGTCATATCAGGCAATATGACTATTATATTAGGCTATTTGTTTATGGCAATCGTATTGGATAGAAGGTTAATGCTAGTCATATCAGGCAATATGTTTGTGTTAACCATTTAGCTTAACAACACGAAACAATACATTTTTTGCTAGACACGTGAATCCAGAAGATTTTGCAAACCACAATATATTTTTGCTAATCACATTAAACAATAGACTTTTGCTAATCACATTAAACAATAGATGTTTGTTAATCACATTAAACAATAGACTTTTGCTAGCCACATTAAACAATAGACTTTTGCTAATCACATTAAACAATAGACTTTTGATAGCCACATTAAACAATATAATTTTGATAGCCACATTAAACAATATAATTTTGCTAGCCACATGAAACAATAATGTTTTGCTAACCATAGTATACAATAGAATAAATTCATGTTAACTCAGTATGACAATTTGTCATCATATTAGACCAAATATTTAACTTTCCATCAAACTTTGGCTGTAAAACAGGTACTTGCTTCAATACAGTATACCCATAGAGGGGGAGGGGAAGGTTAAATTAAACCTTAAATAATTAAAGGTACTAGTATTTTAAATAATTAAAGGTACTAGTATTTTAAATAATTAAAGGTACTAGTATTTCATGTAAATGAAATTAATCATGACACATATAAACGAGGAAAGCATTTGTTCTAAATGTTTCAACATTAGCAGAAGTAGAAGTATCACCAGCTTTACAAACAAGTACTGTAGTTGTTGCTGCTATTGCTGTTGTTGAGGTAGTGGTGGTGGTATTGACATATACCATCAGTGTTGGTAACAACAAAGGCTGTGATAATCAGGTTTCCATATAGGCCAAAGACTTTTAAGAATGGTATTATAGCTGCCTCACTCGGCGCTCAGCATTAAGAGGTTAGTGTTAGGATTGGTCTGCCTGGTGTCAAGTTAATATGACAAGGTGTGACATGATGTTAAATATCTTCAGCATGATGTTCCACTGATAGAGATTAGTTTAAGCTTTGACACTGCAGACATCCTTGCTACATGACTTAAGTTTTTTTTTTTAAAGCTGCGTTAAAACTCCAAATCACACACACACACACACACACACACACACACACACACACACACACACACGTATTTGCTGAGCTGGAGTGGTATTAATAGTAGTAGCGGTATCAGCTAGGGTATACAATCTGATATTTACTTAGGGACTTCATACTAGTAAAAGGCATTAACACTGACTTAGTATTAGGCTGTTTCGTAATAACTGTTAATATACAGTGTTGATCTATGCATGCTAGCCAGCGTATTTGATATTGATTTATTTTATTTCATCTGTAACTGAATGGAAAGCTGACGACAGGGTATTTAACTTTTCCCATTAATACAATCTAAACATTGGAGAATGTTACTGAAAGAGGTCAAAATCTACACTAATGACTATTGATTACAAATATAATACATATTTGCTCAGTGATATTGGATTCGTGTTAACAACATAACAAATATTAGCTGCGTTATGTTTTAAAAAATGACCTGAACTCCTTTCTCTCGAAAATTTAGATATCCTGTCAAAAATGACTGGTAGCATAAGGAATATATACATTTCGATACCTTCCAAAGCTGCCTTATTGGCAACCCTGGGGGGGGGGGGAGCGGGGGTGGGGTCTCAACATAAATTGAGCTCATCTTTTTTACCTGTTATGATTAGCTACTATTTGTTGATACTGTGTTTCATACAAGGGTTATTTGAAAAGTTACGGACATTTCTTATAACATTTTGCTTCTTATAAATTGTCAATAAATTTAATGCCGGTTGTTTACCAAAATACAATTCTATTAATAAAATAATCTCCAGGTGCACGTGTAGCATGATGCCTGACTGGAGAGATATGCGTGTGTGTGATTTAGAATTTTAAAGCTTTTAAAAAGTTAAGTATATCTGGAGTGTGGCAGATTTTAGTGATGCTTATTACTTGGGCAAATGCCACATAAATGTAGGATTATGTATCACCCAGTCACATTATCCTAAGAACAGGCCGACCATTCACTGGATATTTGCATACCTCTAGAGTGTTGCATAAATTTGTGAAGCACTACTGAACCACCTGTCCGCGTGCCGGTGCTGGAGCTATCCAGGTACTCCATGATAATGCACCGGTGCATAAATCCGCAGTAGTTCCAGACGTCCTGAAGCAGCAGGTCCAGTGTTTGCCACGTTACTCCCATACAGCTCTGATTTAATTTCAAGTGGGTTTTGGTTGGTTGGTTGTTGTAGGGTTTTAAAGCCATTTTTCAGTACGCGATATGCTTAACATGGCGGTCAGTATTATTGGTGGACGAAGAACCAGGGAAAAATCCCGGAAAGAACCATTTCTTACGAGAAGCTACTAGCAAGCTTTCTCACATATCCACGTTGGCCAAATCCGAGACTGGAACCCACGCAGATAAAGGTGAGATGGCAGTGATCTGTAACGGTGTGCGCCTTAGACCACTCGGCCACTCGGGGCCCCCCAAGTGGGTTTTGGCTGAATCCCGTTATCAGGCATTCGATTTGAAAGCAGCTATGCCATTTGAAGCGCGCTTTTTCCAGTGTATGAACCACATATCAAACAATGTATACAAAATGGCATTTATTAATGGGACAGTCCGACTGCGAAAATATGGAGAAATTTATGTGTATTACTTTGAGTGGATGTACTGATAAAAAAAACTTAGTCGTGCAGTGGACAACTTTTAAATTACTTCTCCGTTTTAAATTTTTTGTTTGTCTCGACAAATTTAGACAGTATCCCTCGTGACCTTTCAATACGTGTCAGTCACAATTTTCTAAATACCTTTTCTCTGGTCTGTAATTAGATGAAGTAGTTATTATAATGGTTTCTAAGAAGTATCAGTATTTTTCGACTATCTATAGTAGAGGGTTGTTAAGAAGTCTAGATAATTTAACATATTACCTATAAGGCGATATTTAAGCTTTTTCTATCAAACTCGATATTCTTGAAATCAAATGAAAGTATTTTCTGCTTATTTATTTTTATGTCAATATTTGATTCATGCTGACTATCACATATTACCCGTTTATTGTATCTTCATTGTTTTCTCCGTTAACTTTCCATTGTCAGAATCGTTCAGTATTTTACGATATTGCACTCGCGCTCAACTTCATATTGAACTCACGTGTTCCGAGTAATATTAGGAACTACTTTGTAAACAATGTACACTCTCGTAGTAAATGCTTTATGTTTTGGTTATGAATGAACTAACCGAAATGTTACGTGTACCGCCTCATACCAGCTGCTTTAACCTATTCCTCGCTAACGTTTGTGATACACTGTTTCGGATTTAGGCTAGCTATAAATGCCAAAAAGGGCTCTTGCATAAAAACATGCAAGTGACAACTCATAGACTGTCGTCTTTAGATGATAATAAGAATGGCATAAAAATATTTACATTTTTACATCGTGGATGTTTCAAAATATACTTTCTAAGTGCTGCAAATCCGAATTACCTGAGTCATATCACGGGTTCTCAAGCTTGATTGCATATTTCAATATTGTACTGTAATTTCGATTAGTCCATCCTATTCTCTGCACTCAAAATGAAATAAACATTAAATCCCATAGTGTACTTTTAATAATTGTACTTGAATGACTTTATATTTTCCCCAAATTATGATTTCACACATTCAGTGAAAGAACAGAAATACATTTGAATATGTCAACCCTTTGCTGCTTTAATCAGACGTATTTCATGTTGAATTGTCACAGTCCACAATCAGGAAAATTCGTGGAAACAACAGGAATACCATTCCAGATCAAATGGAAAAGTTGATGCCGTGCGCATTCATTTACAATGTGATTCCAAATTTCAATTTTAAGTACACCAAACCTTTATTTTCTTTTGAAATTTATGCCTAGAACGCGACTAACGTCAAATTTAACTGGGCGGAGTTACGTACGCATTCATACTATGTTGTTGTGTAATGATGAGTCTGCGCTCGTGTATTTTGTTTTGAATACGGCATAAGTAGTGTATGGGGGTTGCTTACGGACGATGGAAAAAAAAGTACATTAAAAAAGCTTTAGGGTAGTTTACGGACAAGATTTTTCAGATCACCCGCCCTGGGTCTGTTTACGGACAATGGGAATTTTACCATGGGAATTCTGGGCCTGTTTACGAGCAGGGTAATGATGTGTTAAATATGATTGGAACAGGTGAGGTGATGTCACGTACTAGAGATTAATAACAATGTGGCAAGGGTATGAGCTGAATACGCGTTACTCTAGTGAGAGAGACGTGTGTGTGTGCGTGTGACTGTTTTGATAAATCACTTGCCTGTGCTTCATTGAATCCAAAATGTATGAAGCCTCATATTACCCTGGTCACCGTCTTATTCAATCACAACCTGTTTTGGTTTACATTTTGCCGCCCCTTTTCGTCACCAGAATCCTTAGTAGTTTGCTTTGTGACTTATGTACTTGGTACCGGTGAAGTGTTTAAATTTGTCTGGATATCTTTTAACACTTGTTCCTTGGAGACCTGCTGTATTCTAGTAAGAGTGGTTGTACTGTATTTTGGTAGGGTCCTAATTGTGATCTAGCAATAACGCTATCACATGTTACGTGTGCTGCTGTTGTTGTGATGATTATTACAGATCGTGGTATACTCTAAGCTGGACAGCCGTGTTTTGAGGCCTTGCCAATGTAGTTGCCGTATCTATAATAGTTATAGCCTGCATAGTCGGCTTCGAGGTAACTGGGTTTGCATATTTTGCTTTCACGATTTCTGCGTTGTTCCCTCCTTTTCGACTCTTGGCCTATTTCGTTTCTCCTTTTCTTTGTTATCCCATATTAATAGCAGACTCCCTCTTTTTGCCATGTGAACGTAGGCTCCAGTGGGTTCTGCTGAGAAGCCAAGACCTTTCAATGCGTGTAAGGCCTGGGAGGGAATTATCTATAACGCTAGCTCGAACGTTTCACTTGCCTGCTGCTATATTCGCTGCGAACTGAATATTGTGAAGACAGACGATGATGATTTTGGTTTTAAGTGAAACCGGCCACGAAGGGTCCCTTTATGTGTGAAACACGAACGTGAAGGAAAACATCACCTGATACCAAAATTCACAAGACCCACATTAGCAACAAAACATGGAACTTGTTACCTAGAATCGACAAACTACAAACCAAACAACATACTCTTTTTTGACAAGCTACGGAAACGTATTGTTGATATATTTTGTATAATCGTAAAAACAAAGAAACGAAGTACTTATAAACACACTCCAATTTTGTAACGTACAAAAAAAAAACAATAATACACAAATATTTGGCAATTTACTTGTAACGTTTTAACAGGGTATTTGGGTAGCCCTCAAAAGGACATTTTGTAGACGGGTAGTTATTGTATTGTGTAAGATTGCGTCCCCGTCTTGCGGAAGGCTTTCCCACAGGATATGGCCTGTTTCTTCGGAAAAAGAAAGAGAACTATTTTGTGTGTACAGGCAGTCCACAAAACCTATTTTTTTTTCCTGTTGTTGATGCTGCTGTTGTTCACTCTGCTGCTTCTAAAGTCTGTACGTCTCTGTTCACACTTCTTGCTCTTTCTTGATTTCGTATCTGATGAGTTCTTCTAACAGGTCTCCAGTTACTTTCAACACTTTCTCTACCTCTTCTAGCTGCGGTATCAGATTGCCTGACACGATGTAAATTCATGTAAGCCTTGTTCAGTTTGGCTAATCTAGAACATATCTTCGTAGGAGGATGAGTCAACAATGACCAGACTGGAGACTGCTACGATTTATATGGTTCAAGAGCGGACATGATATAAATCATTCTTACGGTTTTCGTTAGTCATAACGATATGAAAGTTGAATATAGAATGAGCGATAGAGAGCATGTATATTGATAAAATGTGCAAACAATCGACATACACATGTTTCAAAATACAACATTTATATTCCAACAATAAACAATGAACATTTAACAAACAAACAAAGAAACAATTCTTTCAAACAAATAATTTTTTTACAAGATTGACAACGTTGTGAAATGAAGTTAGATTTCCACGAATGGAAGTCATCGGGCCATTGATGTACACGATGTTTCCTAGCTAAAGACAAAATATAGCCACACTGGCCATGAAACTATCAGTCTACTTTGTCATCGTTTCTAGAAGAGGTTCAATCAAAATAAGACGCCAAATGTTCTGAAAGTATATCCAAGACTTTTGATGAAGAAAATACACACATTTATGTCCATACACCATGGAATATGTGCTATGCAATTTAACATTATTCAAACGTATCTTTTGAGCATGTCTTCACATAAAGCCGTTAATGCCGTCTTTCAAAGGTGACAATTCATACGAGATAAACTACGCGTAGATTACATCCATCACGGGAAAGTAGACAGCTACCCAGTAGGTTCCTGGGAGATTCAATCATGACCTTTTGCTTAAACATCTCTGACAAGTACCTGTTGCTTCGCTTAGTGTCAGCACTCTGAGCCAAGACATCGTCAGTGTGATGGATCCCTAGAAATGATCGCGCAAGTCTTTATACTACTGATGTGCTTCTTCAAAGATTAGACTCCAAGCTTCGTCCATATATTTGTCCAATCTTTCTTTGTGGCTCAGCATCGGACACGTATCGTGTTGAATGTGACTGGGAGGATCGTTTTGACATCCATATAAATATTTCGTGATCAATTTCGTACTTTTATCTGTGAGGTGTTTGGCAAAACAAAAGACTAAATGTTGTTCTTGCTCTTGACATTTGGACGTCATCAGTTCTTCCTCTTCGTCTTGGGGTTCTGCTTCCACGGTATCGCCACAACTCATTTTAATAGATTCTTCACCATTCGAAGAAGGATTACAATCTTCCATAGCTTCTAATTATCTAGAATAACTTATCTCAAATTGTAGCTTTCCAATGTAGTATCAAATTCGGCCTACAAGATGATTTTTACAATGCGGCCTACTGATTTTGAAAACTGACGTTTCGACCAGATGGAAATTATAGAGTAGGAAATGTCCTCGTCGCAGCCTTAGTCTAGAGTGAAATCAAAAGCGCTCAAAGTGTAACCTCTATCATAATCATCGTGTTGGTCCTCAGCTGTCTGGTAGCTTTGTACAGGGACAAATACGATCTCAATTAACTTTTGTAAGGCAAAGTAAGGTTTGAAGGGTCTGGTACATAATGTCTTTCTATCTTGACTGACTTTGATTTTGGTGGTGAATGTAGAAATGATGTTTAGGGGGTTCCGTTAAAGGTTGAATGTTTGACGATACCAATGTTTACACCTCTTTCAAGATATGGAATCCTTGTATCACCATCGGTTTTAAAACTGGGGCTACGGAAGGAAAGGCTAATTTCAGCATATCTCCCAAACTATGTCCACGCTGTCGAGCGATACATCGGTACACATGATATATGATTTACAACGCATTAGAGAAAAGATTTTGAATATGGAGTCTCATCGTGATTTTCCATTTGGTACGTAGAATAGGACTTCTTTAGGGGGAGTGATTTCCACCAAAGCCACTTTCCATTAGGCTGTGTGATATAACTGGGTGATCTTGGTTATTTTGGCCGGAAAAAAGCATAAAGTGTTGTGGGGAAACACCTCCATAAAATGTAACTGTTAGGAGGGCGATTGACGTCGAGCGCAAGGTTGTTCATGTTAGATGCGTATTTCAGTGAAGTATACAGAAGTAAGGTAACCAATGCAACCGCTCAGTAAAATGGTCCACAATTGTTTGTCTCCTTGTTGCAAACTCTAATTGGCAATGGTCGCACCGATGACACAATACAGCTCATAGATTTGGCAGAATAAGACGATTTGAGTTTTATGACACACGTTCTTCACCTCTCACACACAGAGGTTACGTTTGTACATCGTGCAGAGAAGGACTGCGGGAGCGAATGGTAAATATTTAGGTAGTGACAGCTCACTGAGGCTGTTTTGAAGGGCAGAATGGTCACTGTCCAAGAATCAAAATTGATGTGATATCATTTCTAGCGTACTTTGACTTCTTTGACACAGCTTTTTCCCACCATTCGGGATTTTCTTTCGAGAATGTTTTCGATGTCGTACACTTCGTTTTGTTTGGTTACGCGTTTCTTTTAGCACTTCGATGTTTATGTCTTCAGATTTATAGATGGCAGGATGACGGCCACGCACTCTTCCATTGACACGAAACAATTTGGTGTTTCAGGTGGATATGTATTCTTTGTCGAAGATGCAGCTAGCTTTTCCAGTGCTCACCCAAGTCTCCTGCTGCCAATACTTTCTTTTTTAGGGGACATCCATCATCCGGGACGTCCCAAACAGGCGCTCACAATCCGTCATTTAGTTGTCGTGAGTCAAATCTTGTGGGGCAAATCCGATTATAAACTATTAATAAGATTTATTGTATGCATGGACCATGTTCGGTAAAACGTTGATGTACTTGGGAGTGTGTTTATACGGAAAATATTTCCACATGCGTTCTTTCGAGGTACGTTGAAAACGTTTTACGTTGCTGGCGTTGGTTTTGAAGTTTTTTTTATTTCGTTTTGTAAATCTTCATTCGATATTCAATGCCTTAGTCGGATTGTCGTCAAAAAGAGTGATGAGCACTTTGTTTTAACACCAGTTGTAAGGCTCACAGTAACATATTGATCGAGTTGGAAGTCAATGGTAGGACCGAAGCAAATTTTTTTAAAATATATCGATGACACAAAATAATTTTAGCCACGATTGTATGTGACCAAAATGGATACATCGGCTAAATCGGCTTTCTATTGATAATCGATGCCCTCCACTGCGACTTCTAGAACATTTTTATCGAATCGGTTTGTGTAAGGTGTATGTGGCTTGTTTTTGTAACCATCATTGTACTTTAGGTAAACATAGGTTTTAGCAGCACGCTTTAATTTCTGAACTCCTCCGCAGGATGGGATTGATCGTAATATACGCTGGCTAACACCTTCCCCAGTTTTGTTAATAAAGTCACTCAGTCTTCACTGATGCTCCTTTTGAATGGAGATAACTGGTTGCTGGAAACGGCTTTACGTGTACGATGTGCCAGGGGACTCGGAGTCGATGATAGTAGTGATGGTGGCGGTGGCGGTGGCGGTGGCAGTAATGGGATGGATTTTGTCTTCCTTTTTTCACTTCTGGTTTCTTTTCTTTCTTTTTGACCTCTGTCGAAGGAGGAGTGGACATATTTTTTCAACCCTGGCTTTACGTTTTTCTCATTGGTGAGTGTGGAAAAGTAGAGAAAGGTACACTGAAATCATACTGTTTGAAAGTCTTCTCATGACTCTTCCTTTTCAGGCATTGGTGACTCGTTGTCTGTCTTGTCCGCTGGAAGTGGTGTTGTTGTTGGTGATGGGAGTTTCATCAGGGCCTTAAATATTTCAGAGTTGGCAGAGCTGTTTCGTATATAGCTTTCTTTTAAAAGTTTTGCAGTCGTTAAAATAGTTGTCCGCACTTTTGCGATTTTTCTGCTCCGGACAAATCGTTGCAATCCATCAACGATCACAATTCGTTCTGTAACTTGTCAAATTAGGATTGGGCGGCAAATGCAGGATCCGGCATTCTTGCTAACGATGGTATAGCATCCCATGGTATAGCAGAGGTCCCTGTTATCTTCTGAACCATTATTATCCTGGACCCATGAGAACAACACCTCCCAGGAATTCCACATCATGGCCTCCGCTATTTCTTTGACAAGAGGTCCTAAGATAATTCTTCGGCATTGCACCATCATCTTTTTCCTTTTGACGGATTGCCATTTTCTTTTAGACCTTTTGGCGAAGAACGTGTCCGTTTGGCCAAGCATTCTTTTTTCGTATTTAGATAGAGATAACATGTTGTTCAAGACATTCAGACAACATTTGATTACGGTATCAATGACATCTTTGAAGGCTGTTTGAATGAGTTGTTTTCACATGGGTGATGGAGCTTAGGACAGGACAGACAACACGTACCAATGATTAGCTAAACAAAGAGTTAGTCCTTTGCTTTTCTTTTTCAGCCAGAGGGTGATGTGCACTTGATTTAGGTGAAATCGTATTGGTTCAGGAGCAAAACATACAGTGAAGTCTATCGCTTAATATGGGTCCTTTTATTTTATTTATCTGAGAAGGTTTGAAAACTAAATCCCTGGTTTGGGTTGCTCTTCCGTTTCTTTGGATGACTGCGTCTTTTCAGGGGTAGACGTCTAGACTTTTCTAAGTGTTTGTTCGGATGAATAGATTGCTCTTTCCTTTTTCCTTTTTCGTTACGTATTTACAATGAACTGTCGGTCTTGGACGTTTCCCAATTTACATACTAACCAATAGCGATGTGTCCGTACGCAAAAAGAAGTGGTTGGGAAGTCGTATTCGCTTCTAGTACACGATTTGATACACCTTTACCAAATGTCGGCTAACGAGATGGTGTGTAGACAAACGTACGATCTTGTGCAGTTCCTAGGTGGTCACCTAAACGTTTTCGCCCTGTCCAGACTGCAAAGCTTCTTTCAGCACGCAAAAGTTCACCACTCGAACGGGGCGATAATTGAGAGTCAAGCCTTTCACTTTACTCTCGATGTGCACTTCACCTTTTGTGTCACGGTATTCGTAGCCTATATATCCAAGACCGCAAAACTTACTGTCTTGTCTTCGGGGTGCGAGTCCAACCAGGCCCCTAAACGTATTCATTATATAGGGTAACAATGAATCGGTGTAGAAATACATCACACTATACAGCTACAATTATATAATTTCCAAATTCGTCGGCTTCTACAAAGTCCATTTATTTTTCGTAATTGACTATAATCAAATCATCACGATGGACGTCTACTTTTTCATCTATTTGGTTTTGTCGTGAATCGTCTGGAAGCAGTTGGAAGATTCAGACAACTACTATGTCTTAGGTAAACACGGTCGTTGTGCCATTGTGCCACTGAAACAATTTGACATCACTTTGGCAAACGATCGCCTTAATTCCATGTTCTCCACGTGCTTTAAAGTGATGCTCCTGCTCTCAGTATTTCCTTTTGTTTTTCTCTTAGTCTTTTTGTGAGTGTGGCACGAGGAAGAATCACCTTTGGCTTCTTATTTCAGTTTCAAAAAGGCATCCACGTAGTCTGCAGAATTGCCTTTCTGAGTTTAGTTGCCATTGTGGTATTTTTCTTTCTTGGATATTGTGTGCACTTCTAAGTCGTCGTATCCCAAATTCAGAGCTTTGAACAATTTCACTCTGACCCACGTGCCCGTGAAGACGCGCTCTTCTTGGATGTGCTGACAAGGTCAGCCTTGGTTGAACGTTTCGACACAAGTACTACACAAAGGAAACATCAGTTTCCTTGGAAATGGTGAGGTAAAACGGGATGGTAGAAGTCCGTGCGAGGCAAGACTTTGCACTTGATCAGTCCTTCGATTTGTCAAGTGAAAAACTTGGCACAGGTAAGGATACAGTGAACACGCGTCCAAGTATTTTAATTATCCTTTCTCCCCGTCGGCGTGTTACAGCGAACAAGTGAGATTCGTCCGTCCTCAAAACAAACTGTTCCGCGGATTCAGTGGGTCCACCAACTTGTAACTTTCCACGATGCGTTTAAACTCTTGATAAGTTTTAAAACAGTGTTGGTTTCACTTCAAGCGCCGTTGACATGTGACCTGGTACAAGTGTTCCATGGTACGTTGCAAAAACTTATATATTGTGTATCACAAACCCACTACTGTATTATAAATAATACCGATCCATGACGGTATAACAAATAATACTGCAGAAGGTGTGCATTAAAATATAATTACTCACGAGCCCCCAGTCAGCAATTCTGACTCTTTAAATGCATATAACAACTCAAGGTTGAATAAATAAGAATTTTATCAAATATAAGAATGCAAGACTTTCATAAACATAATCTTCAGCTCAATATATAACATATAATAATGACATGTGTGGTTAAATGCACTTTACTCTTTACTTCGTCAAATAAAAATTATTGTCCTATTGCAAGAGAGTCAAGAGAGTCTCTATTTATTAAGTTTCCCCAGATACTCATCTCATTTGCCTTCTTTATTCCTTTCTTCCTCTTCCTCTCTCTATACACTGTGCCTCTTTGTGTACACCCTGGAAGTCTCCACTGCTTCCTTCTTATTCTTTCTGGGTCGTCACTTCGTACTACCAGGAATATCAAAGCACCAACTCTCACGTAGTTCCAAATGTTCTAGCTGAGCCCTTTTCAGTCTCTCGAATGTGGTAGTTCTTTTCTGATGGTGAACTTTGGTTGAGTGTAGACTTTCTGCGTCTGGATTCGGGCTCACTCGTGTCATTTTCAAAATCGCTGACATAAATTTGAGCTTAGACATCAGCTACTGTGCGAGATAATAAATCACGTTTCTGCCTTTTACTTTCTTCTCAGTTCTTCACGAAATGATACGATCGTTTCATCTTGATTGCAAAATGTCAAACTACTACATTTTAAACAATTATAAATATGGGTCCATATATCAATGTCAGACCAGTGTCTTTCCAGTATTCATTTCACTCTCGAACCAACCAGAACGATGGAAGAGCCAATACAGACCGAATTTCCAACCAGAACTTTGCGAGGTGTCATACGAAAGTTTTCTTCAGACAAGCTTCAAATACATATACAAATCAAGATAGTTGTAATATCTGTAAGAAGAAAGGCATTATGCTACAGAATGTCCAGACCTTCAAAAAAGCAAGACAGGTGTCAGAAGAAACAAAACTCAAGATACCTGTTATCATTGTAAAGAGAAAGGACATTGGTTTTCAGAGTGACCTAAGAAACAACAGGAGCAAAAGGAACAGAACAGGATCAAGAAGAAGAGAACAGGATCAAGAAGAAGAGAACAGGATCAAGAAGAAGAGAACGGGATCAAGAAGAAGAGAACGGGATCAAGAAGAAGAGAACAGGATCAAGAAGAAGAGAACAGGATCAAGAAGAAGAGAACAGGATCAAGAAGAAGAGAACAGGATCAAGAAGAAGAGAACGGGATCAAGAAGAAGAGAACGGGATCAAGAAGAAGAGAACAGGATCAAGAAGAAGAGAACGGGATCAAGAAGAAGAGAACAGGATCAAGAAGAAGAGAACAGGATCAAGAAGAAGAGAACGGGATCAAGAAGAAGAGAACAGGATCAAGAAGAAGAGAACATGATCAAGAAGAAGAGAACGGGATCAAGAAGATTAACAGAACAGTCATAAGGAAGAACCCAGACACGTTCAGAAGAAGGACAATAACAGGAGACAAGAAGACAGTGATAAAAAATAGGAGGAGAAGCATGTGAAAGTTAAGTAGTCCAAACAACAGAGCGACCAAAGACACACAAGTTTTTTTTTTTGTAAAATTCATCGTACACAAGACCAGACAGAAAACTCAAGTGCCTCTTGCTTTTGATATTCAGAATAAGGATCTACACTTCGGCACTCACACAAGTACAATGTGGAAAGAAATAAAATTGATTTTGGAAAATAGGAATCTTTTCGAGAAAAGTGGTGGTACCAGAACAAATGCTTGCGAAGAAGAGAGAAAATCCACTACGTCCCAATTAAAATCGGTCTCTTCTACAAGTAGAATCGTGCGGACTTAGTTGTCACTGCTATGCCATCGCATCTCGTTTCCACGACCGGTGCACCCAAATTTTCATCGTCTTCTTAGTTTCCGTCATGTTTGAAAACTGTCTCATTGATTCGCTGCGCACAGACGCTAGCGCACCCACATAGGGAATGTGACAGCACAGGTAACTCTCTTCGAATTAGAAGACAGACTCCACTCTGGGACTGAATTTTTAAATGCATATATATATATATATATATATATATATATATATATATATATATATATATATATATATATATATATATATATATATATATATATATATATATATATATATATATATATATATATGTGTGTGTGTGTGTGTGTGTGTATGTGTGTGTGTGTGTATAATATCCATCGTCTGTAAACAGGCCCAATATCCCCATGTTAAATTCCCAATGACCGTAAACAGCCCCAGTGTGATCTGGAAAACCTTGTCCGTAAAGAGCCCCAAGGTTTTTGTAATGTATTTTCGCATTGTCCGTAAACAGCCCCCATACACTACAGGCATATTTTCAGTTACTTTGTTTCGTGTAGTGCTTATTGTTTTTGTTTACATAATTATGACAAAGGGATAATAAGAAAATGAGCATATATTAAAATAGTTACATCGTTTGTATTGGAAAATATTCGTTTTTGTCGGATGAATGCACTGCACTCCCAAGGTCGTGCAATTATTTCAATACGAAAAACTCGTTCATATCAAATGTTGTAAATTATAAGTATTGAAGTAAATGTGGACTGGATCACTTATTATTGTTTTGTGGTTTATATTTAGATATTATTATATTAGATTTTATTGTATGAAAATTAGCCGTACAAGTACTAGGAAAATGCTTGAATACTGCGGTGTATTTGTTTTTTTTTCCATTCAGTTTCCTAACGTTGGGGTCATCAACAACGTGTTTATCATTACCACAAGGAGGGCTATAAACATTTTATTATCACACTGCGTGACTGGCACCATTAGTTGAGTGTATATTTATTGTTTTGTTTTCTAGAATTGACAGCATACAAGTACTAGAAAGTCTGATGCGTTCCAAACCATTCAGTAGTAGGGAAAAACGTAAGCGTTATAAAAATAAATAAATCTCGAATACAGAACAGATAAGTACAATTGCAAAATTATCGAATTTTGAAACAACCGTGCACACATTAAATTTCATTTTTTTTTATAAAAGTGATTTTTTTTATCTTATACAATAAGTGCTACAAGACATTTTTGTGACGAAAAAAGATAAATGAATAATGACCACGTTAAAGCCTGTCTATCTGCGTCTGTCTGTCGGTATGATTGTCTCTCATTCTCGGGTTTGAAACTTCTTTTTGAGTACGATTTAAAAATGTATAACCGTATGATTTATTCGTATTTACAAAATTCTCTTCGTATTCAGTGACAGCACTTATCGTTCTGTTTGGCGTATATTTGTAATGTTCTCTCTCTCTCTCTCTCTCTCTCTCTCTCTCTCTCTCTCTCTCTCTCTCTCTCTATATATATATATATATATATATATATATATATATATATATATATATATATATATATATATATATATATAGAGAGAGAGAGAGAGAGAGAGAGAGAGAGAGAGAGAGATAGAACATTACAAATATACGCCAAACAGAACGAAAATATAATTATATAATTTTGTTAGGGGGTAATTTAATTTTTTAGAAACTTTTGTCTTACTCATGAAAAAATATAAATTATTAGAATAACAAACGACATGAATATTTATTATTTGAACAGCACCTACTCTCATTATCTTTCATTGATGATTCAGAACACTGTTTTTAACAACAACAACAATCGCCCCCCCCCAAAAAAATATATTATTTTAGAGCGACAAATGTCGTTAAAAATATTTATTTCGAGATTAAGATTTATTAATATCTGCTATCGATATCCAATACAATAAATATTCGCATGAATCATCATATACTATCGATATAAAAAATCAATATTCCCACGAATCAATATCTGTTATCGATATCCAATAAAATCAATATTCCTATGAATCATTATCTGATATCGATAACCAATAAAATCAATAATCCCTGAATCAATATCTGCTAACTTAATAAACAAATAAATATTCCCATGAATCAGTATTTGCTATCGATATCCAATAAAATCAATAATCCCCTGAATCAATATATATGCTATCGATATCTACGAAACTCGATATATCCCAAGCATTAGGGTATGTGTAAAGAGTTGAAGAGAAAAGTTGTGATAAGCTTCATATATTGACGACAAATCAGTGACAACGAATTACATACTGTTCTAAAGGGCACATTTTTGATCGCCATCCCAAACATAAAAAATACCCAATAGACACGAAGTAACACTAAAGCAGAAAATTATTTATTTAAATGTTGAATCTGTTTTTCATACCTTCCTTAATCTTTAAGGATACTTTAAGTCAGGACAATAAATATATGGGAAAGAAAAAGTGGATTTATTCTTCAGGATCACAACTTTCACACCCCTACTCCCACCCGCCCTTAACATCAGGTGAAATACAATAACATTTTTGGCACGTTCTAGCCGTCAGCCGTAGATACAGAAGATACAGTTCTCTCTCTCTCTCTCTCTCTCTCTCTCTCTCTCTCTCTCTCTCTCTCTCTCTCTCTCGCAAAAATGATTTAAAATTATGCTATCTATTGATCTATCCATAAAACAGATAGATTTGATTTTTCTCTGTCTTTATTTTAATCTACCTTTGATGGACGCATGTTATTGAAAGTGTTTGATTTATTGTACAATATTGCTTTATTCAGACTTCAGCAAGTATCAGGGCCTGCTTACAATATAAAACTGAACCAAATTCAGTAGAAACCGATAAAACTATACTCAGACATATTCGGTCTAATTATGACTGTCAAAATTAATATTTGCTGAAATAAATAAACCACGTTTAGTGTAGTAAGAACACATGAAAGATGAGGCACAATGAGTACAGAGTCCAATTGGGGTAAAGTGAGAACACGTGTCAATTAGGATGAAGTAAGAATACATGCCGATTGGGATGAATTGAGAACGCCCCAATACAAACAAGACCAAAACCCAAATCGGAGGTCGCCAACATGCGTAAACAACCACATAAAGACCGACATAAAACACGAATGACGTAAAATTGTCACAGACACTATTAATAAGATGTAAATTTGGTGTATCATTTGACACAAAATCTCACTTGCAAACTAATGTTAAAAACGGTTTGAAGCAGAAAACCGCATGTTCCATGTTAATCGCTAAACTGTATCGTTTCATTTGCAATAACTGAACGTTAGTCCATCTTTTAAATAAAATAGATTTTTTTTAAATAAAATAGTTTTGTATGTACAGTTCAAAGAAACGGTGTTGTTCCGCATGCAAAGCGGTGCTTTTAGTTCTCTCTCCCTCCTCATAAACCCTTTTATGTTTCAGAAACAAAAGGGATGAATTCAACATAAAATTCTCTCATTCCCATGCGCAAAGTTTACTAAATGACTGGTACATTGACACTGTTCTACAATAAAAACAAAGATACTAGAACCCAGCTGCTTGGAACTAAAAGGTACACCTAATGCTGTACAAGTTTATCTACATCAATGCTATTCACTCGTCTATTAAAAACGAAAAACCTTCGGAACAATTTAACGTAGTATTCTTGACATGAGGCGTTTGAGTACAAAGATAGTATTTCTCGGTTTCTAAATTATAGCTTTGAAAATTGTAAAGATTATTATTGTTTGAAGAAAATAATGGTGTCAATTATTATTTGTATTATATATAGTAGGTACAGTAAAATATTTCTGTCCGACTGAAAATCATAATCTACTCAGAAAGGTTTCGTGTTGTAATAACTATCAACGTCAAGGTCTTTTTAAATGATTTTCACAATGTCGGTCGATTTGCAAGATGAATATATACCTTTTCAAGGACTCTCAGTTCAATATTCAATTCAATATTTTAAGTTTTACTAACATGTAATTGGTCGTGGTGTACATATTACGCGTACTGCGTGATTATCATGTGCCTTACGTAAAGATTTGAATAGAACGCTAGACCCTGAAAAAGAGAATGGAATTTAGCTGATTTACCAGCGTTTTCTTATTACGAAAAGTAAGCATTGTAAAATATTGATGGTGTGTTTCCAAACAATCATTCATTGATGACATACATACATACATACATACATACATACATACATACATACATACATACATACATACATACATACATACATACATACATACGTACGTACGTACGTACACACACACAGACACACACACACACACGCACACACCTACCTACCTACCTACGTACGTACGTACGTACGTACGTACGTACGTACATACATACATACATACATACATACATACATACATACATACATACATACATACATACATACATACATACATACATACATACATACATACATACATACATACATATTATTTCAAGAATATGGCCCCAGGTGCAAAACAATTTCCTTGAAACGCTTGAGTTAAATCACAACGACATCAATGTGGCACGTAAATAAGATTTTCCGAATAAAGGAAACTGTAAAATATTTATAAAATCCTACTGAATCATGGTTATAAACACGCATAATCTCCATTCTGAATTGTCTGGTAGTTACTCGACAAAAGAAATCAATATACTCTTTGTAATGTCTTAGTTTTTGTAAGTCAATCATTCCTGTACAGGATGAAATACATGTACCTATTTTCGACTGTTGAGATAAAGGGAAAAGGCTCTCTAGTTTCAGGAAAATAACGTGATAGATACGTAACAAGAGAGATGCAGTGTGTGTGTGTGTGTGTGTGTGTGTGTGTGTGTGTGTGTGTGTGTGTTTATAGCCTACAGTTTTGAGCAATTTCATTAGCATTCAGTTCCAATTACACAAAAACGTAAACGTATAAGTTGTCTAATCTAATCTTATTCATCTTTATTCCTGATTTAGGAGGTTAATAACAAAGCAGAGAAATGTAGAGATAGGATATCGACTTTGACATGATGTAGAATTACATAGCGAAATCTCATTCATACGTATGCTCATACCATTACATATATAATTCACAAACGCATACAATATAACTCGGAATGCATTTTTTTCGTTCTATATACTGTATTTCATTAAAATGATACCCGGTTACAGAGCCCCCCCCCCCCCCACTCCCCCCCAAAAAAAAAAAAATATGGTTCCGGTCATTTGATGACCGCTACCATATCCTGTCGTAGAGAGAAAGGAGATATGACTGTTCCCTACAGGGTAAGTGTCATGACATACTGCATTCCCATGGATAAAATCGGTTAAGAAAGCATTAGTAAATAACTTAAGGTCGATATTTTCTATTTCATCTGTGAAATCCTAATGGCTGTTTCTACAGGTAAATGGATCATTCGTATATTCTCCAACTCGATATAATAAATGAGGTACACACTACAATTTTCCAGTTTGAAAACTCTAATAACATTGAATCAAATGCATAAACAGTGATATAATGACGTAATAAATTCTGGGATGTTGAGTTATCCGCGAAATATCCTAGCGGAATAAGTTTGATTTAATTCATTCATTTGGTTAGTTAGCTTTTCATAGAAACAAAACTCTCAGGCAAACGAAGCAACAATCATATTTCTTGTAACATTAATGGAAGCTTACCATAAAAATATTGCAGCTAACATCATCAAATTTCCATAGAAGTCATTCAGTCCACATGTGCATGGGAATCCCCCCCTTGTACGTACTGAATAAGCACGCAAACGAATAAGTTTGGATAATTATATATATATATATATATATATATATATATATATATATATATATATATATATATATATATATATATATATATATATATATATATATATATATATATATATATATTTATACCACATACATTAAAAATAACATGGCATTTAAAGTGTTGGTATAAAGCAAATCTATATACCAATACATTTGGTATATCAAATAGTGATCCGCCCATAGCGCAATAATACGAATATATAAACATTCTTTCTACAGTAGGCCTATAGCTCTATGAAGAATTTCTACTCATTCATTAATCATAAATGACATGAAATTAACGACACAAATATTAATAGTCCCTGTTTTCTAAATATTAAAATGGTACACAATTTCATCGGAATCCTGTCTTTTTCCTCTCCCCCTCTCATGCAAAATAAGCACAAATCTGGAGTGAGAGAGAAATATATTGCGCTGGACGAAAACATTAAAGCTGAACTTGTACCAAGTAACCCACAGTACTCTGTTTCCTCGTAAACCTATGCTTACGCTTTCCTTGGAATTTATTTATAGTATTCATAATATCAATGATACATAGTTGCAATCGTCAGACGACACACAAGGCCTACATGTTAAATTTGTCGGTTACGATGCGCACATACTGTATTGTGTTTTAAGCCTTTGTTGTTTCTGAAACCCGTTTTAATCGAGTATTAATAATTAAATATAAAACTGTCCAAATGGTCACCAGCCCCCCCCCCCTCCCTCTCTGGAGCAAAAATACTCGAAAATACAAGCGTTGTGGATTTTTGCTTGTGTCATACGACGATGTCTCTGGACCTATGAATGATGACAATGTTAGTCAAGACGTAGAGAGAGAGAGAGAGAGAGAGAGAGAGAGAGAGAGAGAGAGAGAGAGAGAGAGAGAGAGAGAGAGAGAGAGAGAGAGAGAGAGAGAGAGAGAGAGATAGAGAGAGAGAGAGAGAGAGAGAGATGTTTATTCTGTAGAATCGCTAATTAAATCAAAATGATGACTTAGTTGAACTGTCAATATATTAAAATATTTTAATTACCTCTTGTTTGTTCGTGATTCCAATTCGTTTATATTCCACGCGAATTTCCATACGACAGTAGGTCAATGAGTACATGCATAGTCTATAATAAGATCACCGTGTTTGCAGTGCACTACTTTCTTCATTTAAAAAAAAACAACACAACAACATATTTTATGTTTAAATAATGCGTGTGTCTTATAATGATTTAATAAATGTGAATAAAAAAGGAAAATGAAAAAGAAAACAATCAACTTATCAATTTGAATATGTGATTGTGAATAACAAGAAAAATCGTAGAACTAGATTTTGTAGCAGACAGTCACTTGGTTGTGAGGAGGTCATTTACTCGGGCAATATATCAGGAGCACATCGTAACTCCAACTTGCAAATATTTGTATTTGTATGTGATATAAATAAAATATATGTATAGTATGTACGCTGTATCATTGATATACCACTCGTTGTATAAATTTTTCATTAAAAGGAAACTCGGACAAGCCTCGTTTCCTTTTAATGAAAAATTTATACATCTCGTGGTATATCATTGATACAGCGTACATACTATACATATATTCTATATATATATATATATATATATATATATATATATATATATATATATATATATATATATATATATATATGATATGGACGAATTAATGGATTGATGGATGGATAGATGAATGGATGGATGGGTACACAAATAAGATATGAGAGAGAGAGATAGAGATAGAGAGGGAAAGACAGAGAGAAAGAGGTGAACTCGATCTTTCCCTCTGCTTATCATTTTATCCTCTCTGTGTGTATGTCTTCTTTCTTTTACAGGCGTTACTTAGTGGATAAAACTTGCTTACGAGATTGGGGACGAAGTTGGTGCATTGATAATTATTGGTGGCATTAAATATATCAGAACAGTCTAATATACTTGTCAAATTAGTTTTATGAAAGGTGTGTGACCCACAAACTCGTGGAAGGTATGTGATTCCAGCACTCGTGGCAGGTGTGTGTTCCCCACGCCAGCAATGTTGTGAACTTTCTGATATTATAGATGACCTTATATGTTTTTCAAGAGTGTATGACATCCATAATCATGCAAATATAGTCCTGATGAAAATCGGTTGCATTTATCGGTCGATTAAAATGTTTCTCATCGACATAATAGGAATATTCCATTTATCGGTCGATTAAACTTTCTCATCGACATAATATGAATATTCCATAAGGTGCATTGTGTTCTCTTCGAATGACGTAAACTGTCGCTGTTTTTTTTTTTTTTTTTTACAGAAAGCATTTAAAAGTTATACTATTTGGATGGTAGATATGTGACATAATTTGTTTCTGTCATCTCACAGAGACAGCTAATTTACTATAATTTCCCCAGCGCGCAAGTTTCATCTCTGCAAAGGTACACGGATCATTAGATAGACGGGGGAATGTTAAGAATAAAATAAGGATTGACAAATATACAAAACTATGCAAGACAAATATGAATGAGACTATAAGAGAAACATAATCAACTATTATAATGAATATGACCATTATGTGTATCTGATTAAAATTTGAATTGCTTTCGAACATTTCCGTTGTATAAAACACACACATTATGCAATGAGACAGGAGTCAATAATTTCACTCTTTGACGTCGCAAATTCTTGGGTATCATATACGTTCCTAAACCTCACAACACTCGACCATTAAAGGCGCTAGCGGAACGCCAGTTTGGGAAGAAAAGTCGATGATTAGTTCCGCCGTAATGAGGAAATAAATTGAACCGGAAAAGACTATTTAAAGAAAACAGTTTCTTTCTAATACGTGGTTTTAGACATATAATTTTGTTTTTTAAGTATATAATTAAATACCTTCAACGCCATTACACTGGACTGGAAATAAAATGTTTATTCAGTCAATCACAGACGTGTACAAATTACTTAGTAACTAGTGGATGTCGCCATGTGAAAGGAATCATTGCGAACTTTCACCCCTGTTGAAATATAAGCTAAATTTCCTATCATCTGCATAAATAGAAACATATTGCCAACATCAAAACAATGCAATACAATTAGGGGAAACATAAAGAAAAAGAGATCATACTTTGTCGTATTTTTGATCAGGAGATATAAAGTTATATATTTTACATGCGAAATTGTGTTATATCATTACATGTACATTTCTTAATCTCATTCAAAACATCATTTCAATATTCTCTGCATGAATGTTTTCTATCTGAAAATGTCTTGGACATATAAATTTCGTTTACTTAAAAGTTGACCCAGTATGTTAGGGATTTTACCCTGTTTGTCTTTAATATGTTTTGTATGTTAAGTTAGGGATACGCACATTTCCTTTGTACTATATGGTCATGATTGTGCTTATGTACTTCTTCTCTCCCGTACATACTTGCAATTCCATTTCTAGGAATCTTCCTACCAAACGAAAGATATATTTTAAAGTATACACATACACAAAATTAAGTCTACCTGTATCAACTACGTCTCTCCGTGACTCTGATCCGCAGTCACAAATTCAGTTTTAACAGGATACACTTTCTTCACCTTTTCGTAACAATGGTGCCAAAGTTTATATGTACTCATACGTACTCCCAACCATCTACACACTCTAATACCTGTATCGATATTAAAGGAGCATGTACTACCTATCAAATTAATTAAATATACGCGATATTTCCTTCTCCATCGAGCAAATGAAATAACAAACTCTCTTTAAGCAACATTCAAATATATTTGTACTGTTTTGCTCTTTTATCTTTAATTATATTAGCTGCCAGTGTCAGTCATATAAATTTAAGCCTTCAATCCAGAGGCGTAGCTAGAGTGTTTGGCGCCCGGGGACAATATTCACCCCCCCCCCCCCACCTCAACTCTGAAACCCATTATTTTCATCAATAAAATCACCATTACCCGTTACAACCTATTTCAAAGCCCATTTTGGCGCCCCCACTAGTATGGCGCCCGGGGACATATGTACCTCCTGCCCCCCCCCCCCAGCTACACCTCTGCTTCAATTTGACCATAACAATTTTAAACCTAATGATAAGATACGTTTCAGTTGTAAATTATTAGTAGAATCTCAGGAATGCACTTGAGACATTTATTGTCACTTGCGTTCTATGTAGATACGGCTTTGATACCTGTCTTGTAAACAATACTTAGATTTAAAGTTCCCCAATCAAGTGTATTTTAAAGGTGTACGCGCAATGACGTAATATAGAAACTAATTTAATCCAGTTTTGTTTTTGTGGTTCATGTATTTAACTCATTTTTTTAAAAATCACTTGACATCATCGCTACTACTACTACTACTACTACTACTATAATTATAATTATAATTATAATTATAATTATAATTATAATTATAATTATAATTATTATTTTTATTATTATTATTATTATTATTAACATTATTATTATTATTATTATTATTATTATTATTATTATTATTATTATTATTATTATTATTATTATTATTATTATTATTATTATTGGTGAATCTATTTATTATACCCAGTTTCATTTTCCGAACATCGGTGACAGTGTTGGCTTGTGTTTACAAATTGCTATTATCTGTGAGGTGTCGTTATTTAATTAAGACGCAATACAACATTGAACTGAAGATTTTGTAATTTGACAGACTAATGTGTAATTTCACAATTAATATTCATATAAATTGAATTTCTTACATTGATTACTGTCTACACTCGCTTCTATGTCTAATCGACCAACACAGAAAAGACACTATGCATCGCCAGTTACGATCTGTGCAGTTTGCAGTTGGACTCGACTTTAAAGCGGGTAGATATGGTACACTTTAAACTCTTCTTTGCTCATCCGAGTAACAGTTGTTTAAAAGTGAAGTGTATTTTTTTCGAGACGCTCTTTCTAATCCAACAATTTAAAAAATCCTTTCAAGCATATTTTACTGTTGAATATACAACAATAAGGAATCAATTAAAGATAGACACTGTCATGTAATGAGGATCGCTTAAGGATACACACTGTCAGGCATAACGATACACACTGTCATGCATAAGGATACACACTGTCATGTAATGAGGATCGCTTAAGGATACACACTGTCAGGCATAACGATACACACTGTCATGCATAAGGATACACACTGTCATGTAATGAGGATCGCTTAAGGATACACACTGTCATGCATAATGATACACGCTGTCATGCATAAGGATACACACTGTCATGTAATGAGGATCGCTTAAGGATACACACTGTCAGGCATAACGATACACACTGTCATGCATAAGGATACACACTGTCATGTAATGAGGATCGCTTAAGGATACACACTGTCAATCATAATGATACATGCTGTCATGCATAAGGATACACACTGTCATGTAATGAGGATCGCTTAAGGATACACACTGTCATGCATAACGATACACACTGTCATGCATAAGGATGACTTTTCTGCCAGTCATTTAGCTAATTGGTCAGCGGGTTCTTGATTCTAATAAAACTGTTCGTTTCTAAGGCTCAGCAAATTGTTCTGTGATAGACTGGTAATGAAATCGAAACAGTATATGAATAAACCATTTAACCATCCAATTTACAGGTCATATATTGAAATGTATTTCACACGAGAGAATGAGTCAGCGGTCGATTATACGGGACCGACGTTGAACATACTAAGCTGTATGAAGTACCGGATTAAAACCCTGTGGAGGCTATTAGTCGAAATCTTGCCCCCACCCCTTTCGCAAATTATTTCCTATCACTACTATTAAAGCGTGAGTCCCATAAGCCGGTGCCTACTTTGAGAATTTGGCAATCCGGCACTGTCTGTCTGTCTGTCTGTCTGTCTGTCTGTCTGTATGTATGTATGTATGTATGTATGTATGTATGTATGTATGTATGTATGTATGTATGTATGTATGTATGTATGTATGTATGTGTGATGTATGTGTGATGTGTGTGTGATTTGGATTTTTAACGTAGCTTTAATTGTTCAGTCATATCACTACGATATCAGCAGTGTGGCAGTTCATGGTGATGTCTAGCACTGGGGCATCATGATGAAGACATGTAACATGTTGTCAAACCCACGACCTTCCTCTTCCGAGCCGGATGCTCTAAATACCAAGCCACCACAGCGGTCCTGAATGTATGTATATTAGGTTGGATTATTTGTTAAAGAAAACACCTGTCTATTTAGAACATGGGAAGTGCGGTATCATATAACATTTATTAATAATATTGCAACTTCTTTATGGCGTCAGGGACATATTGAACATAAATAAAACTCAACAGATGGCATTTTGACAGGACCTCTGATTCATTTTATGGAATGAATGATCCAACTTGAGATTGGCATTTCTTTTCACGGCTGCTATGTTTGAGTCTTTGTTTAGATCACGAAGCTTCTGTTTTTGTGTCTTTATGGAGTACAGTCTTATCATAAAGTTAACTGTTAGCAAATAACACGTGCTTGATGGATCTATATATAGATATTTGTTTTCTTTTTCAATAAAATATTTTGTAACAGAACATAAACAAACCTTCGGTATTTATTAGTTACGAGACAACAGCCCCTCCCCCCGTCCCAATCAAAACAAAAGCAAAAATGAGAAACCCTAAGTGTAAATAAGCATTAATGCAATAGTGAACACGATTCATATAAATTAAATTATAAGTTTTCATGATAATTATAATGTAATATAGGTACAGTGGAGATCTTTCAACATATGAAAGGGACTGCAATATATATATATATATATATATATATATATATATATATATATATATATATATATATATATATATATGCATGTGTTTCCTTTTCAACCTCCTTACACTTTATAAGCACAGACAAATCGTTAAAACCTTTTCGTTTTATTCCCAGTTTGCATTGAATGCTATTGAATTACACATTTGCCAACCACAACAGCAATTCATTACCAATGTTCTAACAGACAAAACATATAAAGATACTGTAATCCTATAAGACGCTTACATGTAGAACTTTGACGCGTAATACATGAATCTTTAAATGAGAAGAAACATTCTGTTATATGTTTAAAAACTGAACACCATGACGTATCAAAGCGTGTAATCCAGTAAGCATATACTTGTTCCATAATTCACATAAATCCATTGACTTCAAATGTATATTTTAAACTATTTTGTTTTAGTAGAAGATGGATTCTGTGTTTATAGAATTATAGTTAAGAGCCCATTAAGAAAAATACTCATATATTTCCCGTTTTCATCAAATCAAAATTGATATGTATGTATGTATGTATGTATGTATGTATGTATGTATGTATGTATGTATGTATGTATGTATGTATGTATGTATGTATGTGTGTGTGTGTGTGTGTGTGTGTGTGTGTGTGTGTGTGTGTGTGTGTGTGTTGTGAAGTTTAAAATTGCCCTCTTATGATTAGTTTCATGTAAATACAAGAGCAAATCAGCTTGACGCCAAATACACACACACACACACACACACACACACACACACACACACACACACACACACACACACACACACACATTGTTTTCTTCTTTTTAGCTCAAGCATGACCATTTTGATGTATATCTACACTATGTGTTTAAGGGGCCCCGAATGGCAGAGTGGTCTAAAGCGCTCTCCGTTACGGATCACTGCCATCTCACCTCTGTCTGCGGAGGGGTTCCAGTCTAAGATTCGGCTAATGTAGTTATGTGAGAAAGCTTGCCAGTAGCTTCTCGTGGGTCTGTGGTTCTTTCTGGGGGTTTTCAAAGGCTCTTCCTCCACCAATAATACTGGCCGCCATATATAGCCTATCGTGTGCGGAAAAATGGCGTTAAACCCTACAACAACACTCTGTGCTTAACATTTGTCCATGATTGTCGAATGCGTTCTTGATTTTAAATTATAAACGATAGAAATTTAAGTAGCTTTTGAAGTTCGGAGATTCACCTAGAAAAAGATTTCCTTACAATTTTGCTGCCAGTTTCATAAGAATGACTAATACTATATGGGTCAAATAATAACGTGGACTTCATAAATAAACAATTCTTTCTTGTGTAAGGTCATTGCATGGTAATCCCTTTTACTCAGAACTTTCAGTTGTGTTCTGATATAAATCGAGAGGAATTAGTTATTTCAATTATTCATTAGAATTACAAAATTCTTACTGGTATTGGATTAACGCATTATTTTTTGGGAAGTCATTCAAAGACATTCTGGTTTGCATCATTGTGGCACAACATAATATTCTAGACTATTTAATTCATTCGGAACAAACTTTGCCTTTGCCTTTTTGATAGGGCACGTATGGTTATTTGGGATTTAGCTCACAATACTGTTAGTGTCTGTTAAATATATCTTAGAGAAATAAATTGTTTGCTGATTGTGTCAAAAATATTGGTGCCACCATCTTATTGTTGCAGATATTACGACCTAGAGTTGAGAAACATCTTGACATTACTAACTGGTTGGGGTTCTGTGTGTACGTGGACTGCTTATCAAGTCCAATTTGTTCCTTGTACGGTTTGTCACACTGGAAATATCAACCGAGAGACTGGAAATAACACTGAAATGCTGTCATATATTTTCAGACTGGTACTCAACTTACGAGCATGCCAGAAACACAATGGTTCAAAGGGGTGCAACCTCAATATTGCATTTCTTGCTTTCGTGGGTAGAGTTATCTCGCTTAAACGACGATAAGCTTAAGACTGTTATCGTTGCGCACCATGAACTCTGAACGGATTATGTAATTGAATGCAAGAGGCATTGTTGTCTCTCCTTAAAATAGGCGAGACTATTGTCCTTTACATTTCCCAGAGATCGCCTACATTTGTCTGTCACCCTGTTTAACTCTAAGTCATCGATATATTTTCGTAATCGATCCAGACATAATCAGATGAAGATAACGACGTTTGTTAAACAATGCACTGTCAGAAAGACTGCACTGCATACAAGGAGTTTTCGTCTTTTAATATTTCATCTTCTTGGGTCCAAATTAAATTTTCAACATCTACAACTGCTCGTTGACTTGATGCTAAATCCTTAGGTCAAAAGTTTGAGTTTTGTACTTAGTCACCCAGTTTTCTTTTTTTTGTCTTTATCTTTCTTCTCAAACTTGAAACGTCAGATTTCAAAATACCTATATTTTTGTGGGCACGCGCATGAGCCTATGTCCTGATTATCTGCAAATCTTTTCCTTTTCTACATTTAGTTATAAATGTTATTCTTACCATAAGTCTATCATTCTGCTCTTCATTTCCTGGAACAATATACCGATGCACGTGTGCTTTCGTTGCCTCTTTCTCTTTCGTTTTTTCAGTCATAAACGTCCATTCCTTAATTTTTTTTTATCATCAGTCTCTCCTGCATTTCCGTTTTACTTAATTGGGACGTTGGCATATAATATTGCTATTGCCCAGTTCGCTGTTGGCATGTACTATTGATATTGCCCAGTTCGCTGTTGGCATGTAATATTGCTATTTCCCAGCTCGCTGTTGGCATGTAATATTGCCATTGCCCAGTTTGCTGTTGGCATGTATTATTGCTATTGCCCAGATCGCTGTTGGCATGTACTATTGCTATTGCCCAGTTCGCTGTTGGCATGTACTATTGTTATTGCCCAGTTCGCTGTTGGTATATAATATTGCTATTGCCCAGTTCGATGTTGGCATGTAACATTGCTATTGCCCAGTTCGCTGTTGGCATGTAATTGTGCTATTGCCGAGTTCGCTGTTGGCATGTACTATTGCTATTGCTCAGTTCGCTGTTGGCATGTACTATTGATATTGCCCAGTTCGCTGTTGGCATGTAACATTGCTATTTCCCAGTTCGCTGTTGGCATGTAATATTGCTATTTCCCGGTTCGCTGTTAGCATGTACTATTGCTATTGCCCAGTTTGCTGTTGGCATGTACTATTGCTATTGCCTAGTTCGCTGTTGGCATGTACTATTGCTATTGCCCAGTTCGCTGTTGGCATGTACTAATGCTATTGCCCAGTTCGCTGTTGGCATGTTCTATTGCTATTTCCCAGTTCGCTGTTGGCATGTAATATTGCTATTGCTCAGTTCGCTGTTGGCATCTACTATTGCTATTGCCTAGTTCGCTGTTGGCATGTAATATTGCTATTGCCCAGTTCGCTGTTGGCATGTAACATTGCTATTGCCCAGTTCGCTGTTGGCATCTACTATTGCTATTGCCCAGTTCGCTGTTGGCATGTAATATTGCTATTGCCCAGTTTGCTGTTGGCATGTACTATTGCTATTGCCTAGTTCGCTGTTGGCATGTACTATTGCTATTGCCCAGTTCGCTGTTGGCATGTACTAATGCTATTGCCCAGTTCGCTGTTGGCATGTTCTATTGCTATTTCCCAGTTCGCTGTTGGCATGTAATATTGCTATTGCCCAGTTCGCTGTTGGCATCTACTATTGCTATTGCCCAGTTCGCTGTTGGCATGTAATATTGCTATTGCCCAGTTCGCTGTTGGCATGTAACATTGCTATTGCCCAGTTCGCTGTTGGCATCTACTATTGCTATTGCCCAGTTCGCTGTTGGCATGTAATATTGCTATTGACCAGTTCGCTGTTGGCATGTACTATTGCTATTGCCCAGTTCGCTGTTGGCATATAATATTGCTATTGCCCAGTTTGCTGTTGGCATGTTCTATTGCAATTGCCCAGTTCGCTGTTGGCATGTAATATTGCTATTGCCCAGTTCGCTGTTGGCATGTAACATTGCTATTGCCCAGTTGACTGGTTTTGGAGGAACTCTGAACCTCTAGGTTGTTGGCGTTCCGTGTGTGCCTTTTTTTCTTTCTTGGTTTGACCATTCATAAAATGAACAAGAACGAGACAGTGCAAATCTATGATGCCCCACCACCCTGATTTCAACGGTAGGGGACTAATAACGTAACGTAAGAAACGATAATACGTTATCACATTTAATTGTGTTTTTATTAATATTTTTATACGGTAGAGATAAACTGAACATCATTATTATATTAGTATTTACCAATGATAATCATTTTGGTCCTCAGATAATTCTGTATTATGCGTTATACTCTTTAATGTACGCATGGGTACTTTATACACCGGTATTACACCGATTATAAACATAGAGGTCACTATATGTTTATGTATCATATCTACTGATTCTTTTTCACTGACCTCTGTCAAAGAAAAACGTAAAGTTCAATCAAAATTGTTAATTTGAATCGCGTACCAATAAGTGGTCTTTAGTATATATAATGTAACACAGCTTAACGTTTTTCCTCGTTCTCCTTCGTGCTTTTTAAAAGAAACCCAAGAATTCAAAGATAACGCCGTGACAAATTTCAGCATGCGAAGTTGGCCGTCTGTCATCACTTGTTTCATAGTTTCTTTATATTTGTCACCTATATATGAGTCGTATATATTATTAGTCATTATTTAAGCTTAAAAGTTCCAAAATACTACTTGATAGTGTAATCAAGTTCAGACATATATTAAACACGATTACATTTTAGAGATGTTTATTCAATCTGTTGATTTAATTTGACATAAGTATAATATATTTTATAACTAATGCGCATCACAACATATCGAATGTATGAGAAAGATAAGCATCAACAATACACATTTATTTTCTTCTCTTTTGATAATAAAACATCAGGTAAATTTTGATTGCCTTTGATGCTCCCCAAAACCCTCGTTTTTGAAAATCCCCCCCCCCCGAAACGCCGTGCATAAAAAGTGGCATCTCTGGATACCTTTACGCAGTCACACTTGACTATTAAGAAACGGATGGTGCGTAGCCGAAGATAAAGTAAAGACGGAAGTGATAGGACAGTCAGAGAAGTAATGATCGGAATAATCATTGAAGAGTGTGAGTGTACGTTTTCGTCCCTTCATTTCATACTCAGACCTTACAGGCGACCGTATAATGAACTTCAGCCGGATACACATATAATAGGGTCATTATACTACCATGACCTTAGCTACCTGCATTATGAGGTCACATGAATGAATGTTATGCGTATTATTTAAAAAAAATTGTTTTCACATATCTCAAAGAGTTAATGGGGGTTTCACAGTTACTATCTGACCAGAGGGCGTATCAGTGCAGCTCACTTCCGGATAGACCAATAAGTAAGGATGGCAGATGTTGATAAAGAAAAAGTGACAGTGAAGACTTTTTAATTCAATGTTCAGCTTTATTTTTCATTTTATTTGACGGAATTACCTTGTAATTATACTGAAGACATGCTGCTTTTTGAGGAAAGATAGACGTAGCTTGATAATGCAAGAAGGAATACACATAAAGGAAAGAAAATGTATATCATAGGACAATATGTCAGCGACATTGATTTGTGTCTAATAGGTTCTTTTTATTGGGTGATTCGCATGCCTGTATTGGACGTTACCAATAAAAATCATTGGGTCTAAAATAAAAACACTGATTTGGGGCCACATCATAGTGTGGTAGGTTTGGTTGCCATCTCCTGTTAGATAGTTCTAAATCAGCCTCTGGGATTGAGGGTGGGTGAAATCAATGCAGATTATATCAAACCCTCGTTATTATATGGGAGAATGGTTGGGAAAACATAAGCAGTTGATGTTTTGGTTATTTTAACGCTGCATTTTTCTGTCTCTATCATTTATTTATATTGAAAAGGTATCTTAATGCATATTTAGACGCTGACTTGGATATAATCTAGGTCACTATGTCCAATTGTGCCATTCAAAGTAGCCAGCATTTGTTTTGACCACTTATAATAAGAAGAGTCCTTATAGTCTGTCTTTTCTGAGGCTTTCGATTGGAACATTTTACATTTTGATGCATAACATAGTCAATAGAAAATTTAATGAAATCAGTGGCACATGCAGAAAATGTGGTTGGGGTGGGTGGCATATTTTTAACCATCTAGCACTATGATACGTCTCGGTCGTTTCGCGATAAATTTTCTTTTTCGGGGTGGGGAGAGGTGCACACTATATACTTGCCTACGAAATAGTATGAAACACGAATCGTATTAAGTCAAATCGTACTCAGGCCCAAAACGCACCCAAGTCTAAAATACCATAATTAAAACGTACACGAGTTAAAACATACCGAGGTCAAAAATAAGATAAGATGAGATTTATTTACCTCAAGGCAGTATTTGAATGGTATATATCATTGCTTATAAGTTAACTATCAGTCATACATGTATTATGCATTATTATGTAGTTCATTTGATAATTAACTTGTGAGTCATACAGGCCCATGTGGGCATGTTTTAACACAATTCAGCACACGTTTTAACTGGATCAACAGGTGATCTGTTGTTTGGTTTTTCGTCTCCTTTTGATAACCAGTACGGTTTGAAATAAAAAGTGGATGTCTACATTTTGGCCTAATGCTTTATCTAGACATACATTGTAAGATGCTTCTCCCTTTATTTGTGTAAAACATATATCAGTGGAGGCATCTTACAATTTAGGACTAATATTTTAACCTGGATTTTACCGACACTAATTCTCAAGACATACAAACAAAGCATAATACATATATACCATTGGACAAACCACAGCACATAACTTAAAACAAAGGCGAGCAAAGAATGTGAAAAGGCAATGGTCTGAATTTAGTATCTGGATTAAATCATAATTTAGGATAATTTTACCTCCATCCCCCAATAATGTTTGGTAAAAATGTAAGTTTAAATTCAATGTCGAATCATCAAATTTGAACTAAAATGCATGCTGAAATCAGTGAAATGCAGCTTATGTGTTAAAGATAAAAGTACTAAATTGAAAACTATTCAACACTCTGAGTGTTAGATATGCAAAATAGCAATTTATTATTCATGGTTCCACAATCACGCTGTCAAGTGCCAGCAAACTACAGTACAAAGTCATAAGCGGAAGTGACCCAGTAATAATACGTTACCATGGTTCTGTACAGCTGCTTATATCATAACACATTACTGATCTCTATTGAAGACCCCAAATGTCAGAAGTCTTTTTGCCAACAAGATGACAATCTGTGCAGTGCAAACTCAAACTCAACTGCAATAACTACAACAAAAGTTTTGTTTATAAACATTTTAGTGCAATTTGGATTTCTTGAAAAGATGCACAGTGACCAGGGATACAACATTGATAGCACGCTCATAATGTACCCTAATCCCCGACAAATCGTCCAAGTTAGGAAAAGCTATTATTCACCTTAATAGTTTAGCAATATGGACATAAACATCACGTACAGCATATAGATATGAAAATGACCCACATACGTAAATTACTTTTATGGGAACGAGGCACACATTACTTATTGTATGGTTAGGGATGTAAATACATACAGGATTATATTTTTTGTTATAATATCAGCATTAATTATTATGGTTCTTCAAATCATTTATTCATAATGTTGTGACAGTGTAATAAATACCGTATATGCCCGCATGCAATAGCCCTGATGCACAAGGATTAAATACATTTGAAGCCAATTTCAGAGATCTAAAGGTATGTAAACCCTAGTAAGATGTCTGGCACACATGCTAAGATTTCCGCAAAAGTCTTCCATTGATTTGTTACATCCCTATGCTTAAGAATAAAATAGGGATTTTATTCACAGAATTTTGTTGCCAAATATGGATTTATACATGACATAACAAAATCAACAAAGAAAACAACACGCTAACTACCTAAATAAACATAGAAGTTTGCTACTCTCACTGATGCTATTGATTCGCGTTAATGAAGACGACAGTCTGACTCATAAAATATGTTCCGATGTTCTCGGCGCCTTTGATGTACCTTATCTGTATCTGATATTGTTGCAGGAACAGTGAGTGACTGACTCATCAGGCGGCCATTTGAGAGTTACGCCTGTGATAGAAAAGCAGGTATCTGATAGTCTGGCTTCAAAATGAATCTCTATACTTCCAAATGTAGCTCGAACCGTGATATGCAGTACTCGATTTCGAGACATTCCTTCTCCGATACGGACAGTTTTTCTCAGCCCTAAGTGTCTACCTGGCAACGGCATTCACCTGCTCTCAAGACAGTCCCTGGCAAAATGTCATGGACGTTTGTTCTAGTAGCACACTGAAGGTTCTCGCCGTCCAACAAACCTATTTGCGGTTTGAATCCATCAGGGTCGTTGGGTAGACTTTCCTTGTTGGTCCATTCCCGACTCTTCCTTTCGCATGACGGTTATGTCTGGCTGGCGCTCTCTCCACCACGCGGTAACACTCAGCGGAACGGAGTCTGGCTGTACTCCAGGTGATTCCAGTTCACGAGAGCGCTTCCAAAGATTCTAACCTGCCTCAGGTAAGATATAATTGGCCCAATGTTTATTTCAATAATACTGTATGGAAATAATAAGGTAGTAGGCACATGTGAAAATACAACTAAGAACAGATATAGTATCACACGTTGCAATTGTACACAAGTACATAACTGATAAGTCCTTGTTAGTAATAAAAATGTTTGTCTATTTCATAATCCGGACGAAGCGCCCTATTATGTTGTTGTTGTTGTTATTGTTTTAGGGTTTAACGCCATTTTTCAGCACACGATAGGCTATACATCGCGGCGAGTATTATTGGTGGAGGAAGAACCCGGGAAATTTCCCGGAAAGAATCACCGACCCACGAGAAGCTCCTGGCAAGCCTTCTCACATAACTACATTAACCGAATCTTAGACTCGAATACACGCAGACAGAGGTGAGACGGCATTGGTCCGTAACGGATAGCGCTTTAGACCACACGGCCACTCGGGACCCCGCCCACTTATGCCACAACTCCGCAAGAATTTCATGGACATTCAGCTCAATATATCATAATACAATAATGGGCTGGGTTGGCCAAATGCATTTTTGTTGCTATTTCGTCTAATGGAAATTAATGTCCTACTGTGAGAGAATCTCAGTTCAGTGAGTTTCCCAAAATAATCATCTAATTTCTCATTTCTCTTCTTCCTCTTCCTTCTTCTATACCCAGTGCCTCCTGAGGACACCACGGAAGTCTCCATGGCTTTCTTCTTATTATCTGAGTGTCGTCACTTAGTACACCACGGAAGTGTCTACGGCTTTCTCCTTATTATCTCAGTGTCGTCTCTTAGTACACCACGGGAATCTCAGAGCACCGTCTCTCACGGGCACGCTTGTTTACCCAGTTCAATTAATATTTTTTACGAGTTAAGTCTCAGAGTTGTTCGGGACCAATATTTTTAAATACTCAGTATTGTATTGTATTGTATTGTATTGTATTGTATTGTATTGTATTGTATTGTATTCACATCTTGGCATATTCATCTTTATTTTGTCATGAAAATGAGCTACAGGTACTTCCAAATACGTGACCGTCGGATGACTTTGTCTAGGTCGATATGAGCGGTTTACAACAGATAAAAAACAACACGCTTAAGCCGAAGAAAGATAATTCAAGAATGAAATGCTGTAGGTCGAGCGTATCCCTCTAGTTGTTGATTAAATTTCAGTACCTGTTGTGAGAAAATGATAAGATTTAACCTTTTCATCTTGTATTGATAATAAACTTCCTAGAAAGGAAAGTGTTGCAAACAATTTAAATCAAACGATAACAGTCACAGATACATGTGACTCAATCAATGCGTGTTGGAATATATATATATATATATATATATATATATATATATATATATATATATATATATATATATATATATATAGAGAGAGAGAGAGAGAGAGAGAGAGAGAGAGAGAGAGAGAGAGAGAGAGAGAGAAAGAAAGAGACGAAGTGAGAGATAGAGAAAGAAAGGGAAGAAGTATTACTTTTATGCTGAAATTATACAAAATGAAAATGAACTTATTGTCATGAAATAAGTCAGAGAATCCGTTGAAAGATAACGAGAAAGATACCATGAAAATGTATCACTTATCAACATTGTTAATACAAATATTTACTTTCTTTTTCTCTTTCTCTGTTTCCTTCCTCGTTACGTTTAAACACCTGTACGGAGTTCTCTGCAAAGTCATTTTCTGATGCATTCTTAGGAGTTTACCTCCGGGACGTCATTGAGGAGGGGGGGGGGGGGGAGGGGGAATGCTAGCTTCTGAATTTGCAATTGCTGTAAAATTGATGTAGCCTATATACGACAATTAATAAGCTCGTCATGTCTTGCCATGTTTTGCTCCCCCCCCCCCACCTTGAAAAATTTAATTGACGGCCATGGTCAAGTCATATATAGGATTGACCATAGCAAGTATTTACATCTAAGAAAAATTGGCCACGTGCTTGAAACGTGACCAAGCAGGAATAATTTCTAAAACTGTGTAGTCGCCAAACAATAGAGACGCTTCCTAGTGGCAATGAACCAGTAGTATTGACCTTCACTATGTCCGTGTTAGTGTTCTCACCTGACAAATTACAACAAAGCCAGTAAGGCCAATCACTCGCTAAACAGGTTAAACAATTCCTAGTTCTTCTTCTTTTTCTTTTTCTTCTTCTTCTTCTTCTTCTTCTTCTTCTTCTTCTTCTTCTTCTTCTTCTTCTTCTTCTTCTCCGTCTTCTTCTTCTTCTTCTTCTTCTTCTTCTTCTTCTTCTTCTTCTTCTTCTTCTTCTTCTTCTTCTTCTTTCATAAGAAATGCTTGTGAATATTTATTATATGCAGTATGAGGTTATTCAAATATGCATGCCTTTACAAACAATCATTATACGTGTGTGTGCGTGTGTGTGTATGTGTAGGTCATCATTGTCCATTACTAAATTCTCATTTTAATGAAATTAAAGGTTAAATTAAAGGTAATCTAAAGTGGTCAGAATACGAGCCTTTTACCAACTGGTTAACAGGTTATAGTGGTCACCAAAGCGTGACTGGACAACATCATAACATAGTTCCTTCTTCAGTTTGGCAGTTGATCAAGAAATCAATATTGAACAGACGCTGTTTCGGACAGGGTTTTAATATTTTTATTTTGAATGGCACGATACAAGAATGGAACACCGTGGAATCCGGTACGTGGAACTTTATTCTATAAATGCTTTTTTCTTTTATATCCAGTACATGCTTTCGGTTACCGTTTATATCAGTTTCACTGTTATGTTGAAATTGGAAATACAATGTGTAGGCTGTAACTCTATTTTCACATAGTACTATTTACCAGGATTACCTGAATTAATTGATCATATAGTTATGTTATAGACAGTCTTGGGTAAAAAAAGTATATATATATATATATATATATATATATATATATATATATATATATATATATATATATATATATATATATATGGTATAAAGTAAAACAGTTGTTGTCAATGTTGAAGAAACACAAAACGGTTTGAAGAGCATTTGTATTCGGAAAATTGCGAATGTATTAAGTTACCGAATCGATGAAAGAAACCATCAGCTTACACGATAAAATAGTGTATAGGGAATCGCCACGCACGTCAAATTGATGCGAATACCTAAATCTGCATCAGAGAGTATTTCATTACCTGAATGAAAGGGCTGAGTTATGTCCCGATTAGGGAATGGGAACATCATGGTGTTAAGGACTATGTGCATTTCTTTGTGTATTTCTCAAACTTTAAAAGAGCTAACATTCTAGGACCTATCACTCTTACAATTATACACACACCTGCAATGTGATGTTACATACGCTGTATTATATCAAGCGATCTGAGATCGAATTCAAGGTTGTAACTTCATGTGACAAGGGTAATGGAAAGGAACAAGCGCAACTAGTTGCTAAAAACATAAGTAATGTCATTTACGAGAAAACTTGAAATAACATCACACACACACACACAACTTGAAATAACAACAACACACACACATACACACGTGTGTGTGTCTATCTATCTATCTATCTATCTATCTATCTATCTATCTATCTATCTATCTATCTATCTATCTATCTATCTATCTATCTATCTATCTATCTCCCTCCCTCCCTCCCTCCCTCCCTACCTCCCTCCATTCATCCATCCATCCATCCATCTAATTTTCAGGTAAACAGAACGTACACAATGTGAGGATTATGTTATACAATACATAAAATCATACAAGGTTAGAATGTGATTTGGTAAATTCGAAGAATATATATTATTGTATAGATTTTAGTTCCGGTAATTTTGATAAACACTAGTTATTTATTGGCTATTTTTTTAATTGCTTAATCTAACAATGTGCACTATATAACATAAATTTCAGAGTAACCTCCGTTCATTTGCGTGTTGTATGAATTTTTCTCACTACACTATAATTACATTTTCATTTGCGAAATGTTATCATTATTTATTGATCGCTTATTATTTTTCTTGACTTCTTTCTCATTCGTGTGCAACTTCATATATTTCGTAATTCTCCCAATTGTTTCACTTTTCTAAATATTCATTACTAGTTTATTCGTTCGTTTACTCATTTTGTCATTCATTCTATTCCTACATCTACTTTTCTATTTAATCACTTACCGCTGAGATGCCATATTGGGTTGATCAGCCGCTTGGATGCAGGGGTTGCGGGTTCGAACCCCGGTCGAGTCATACCAAAGTCTTACTAAAATGGTATATACAGCTGTCATTACTGGTCGGCATGGTGTTAGGATAATGTGACTGAGTCAGACATCATGCTACATGTCTGCGGCATGATGCCACAGAGCCAGTCATCACTACAAACAGCCACACTGCAGACATCATTGCGATATGATTGATCGCTTTTAAAGCTACGTTAAAAGCCCCCCCCCCCCCCATCTAGCTACATCTGTTTGATCTTCAGTTTCATTGCACATTCGTTTTAATTCTAAATCTAACTTGCGAAATTGTAAATATAAGTAGATCATCTGTAACATATAAACCATCTGGTGGAGAAAAAGATCGTCTGAAAATATAAAGGTCATTGGTCATATTAAACTGATATGGCCATCGTATGGAAAAAAATATTTATTTTTTATTATTGAAAGCAAAAATTAGTTTTTTGGACTGTTTATTAAATGTTATAAGTCAGTAATTTTATGGATTAAATTCTATACATTTATTTCTTCTAGAAGTCCACAGTTTATAAAATCTTTATTAATTTCCATACATTGACTTATTCTAGAAGTCCCCCTTTTATATACCATTTATCACCTAGACCTTGATCTAGTCGTCCACCGTTATACACCATTTATCAACTAGACCTTGATCTAGTCGTCCACCGTTATACACCATTTATCAACTAGACCTTGATCTAGTCGTCCACCGTTATACACCATTTATCAACTAGACCTTGATCTAGTCGTCCACCGTTATACACCATTTATCAACTAGACCTTGATCTAGTCGTCCACCGTTATACACCATTTATCAACTAGACCTTGATCTAGTCGTCCACCGTTATACACCATTTATCAACTAGACCTTGATCTAGTCGTCCACCGTTATACACCATTTATTAACTAGACCTTGATCTAGTCGTCCACCGTTATACACCATTTATCAACTAGACCTTAATCTAGAAGTCCACAGTTTATACACCATTTAGTAACTAAACCTTGAAATTAGAAGTCAGCAGTTTATATTCCATTTATGACTAGACCTTTATCTGGATGTCTACCGTTATATTCCATTTATTAACAAGACATTGATATAGAAGTCCACAGTTTATATGTTATTTATCAACTAGACTTTGATCTAGAAATCCACAGGTTTATACCATTTATTAAGTAGACCTTGAGCTTGATGTTCACCGTTATATTCCATTTATTAACAAGACCTTGATCTAGAACTCCATAGTTTATATTCCATTCATTAACTAGACCTTGGTCTAGAAGTCCCCCGTTTATACATCATTAATGAACTAGACCTTGCGCTAAAAGTCCACAGTTTCTATTCCATTTATTGACAAGATCCACTACTTTGAACGATTCATAGCTATAATTTAAGAGGTGTATTGTTAACACAGTGCCAAATTTATATATGTTATGGGGTCCTGAGTAGCCGAGTGGTCTAAAGCGCTCTCTATTATGGATCACTGCCATCTCACCTATGTCTGCGTGGGTTCGAGTGGGTATGTGAGAAAGTTAGCCAGTAGCTTTTCCTGGGTCAGCGGTTCTTTCCGGGGTTTTCCGGGTTCTTCCTCCACCAATAATACTGGCTGCCATGTATAGCCTATCTAGCGTTGAAAATGGCGTTAAATCATACAACAACGACAAAAACAACAACAACAACATATGTTATTGGACGGTATTATAATACGTATATTTAATTCGATTTCCACTTGTATGGAGAAAACATTCTAATCAACCATTTAGTTGTATATCCGAGTTTGTTATATCAGAGGTAATTATGATTTAGCTCCTAGAATATTGTCTTCGTTCAGTAAAGAGCAATACATTGTTAAGAATGGCTATTTTGGTGGCATGATGAAATTATGCATTGCTTTCATAGGTACCTAATTCGTAACCAGCCCTACATAACGATTGACATCGAATTCCGGATGTGCAAACTATATTTCTTCGATCGATAATCGTCCCCGAAATATTAGATTTGTTTTTAATATGTATTAGTTATATTTACTCGTCAAAATCAATGGTCCATGAGCAGTTCAAAACATGGGTATTTTTAGATCAACTAAATAGCGTATAAGGTCATCGATAGGTCATTTGGTTCTGTGTGAATAAATATTGAACGAGATGGCATGGGGCAATCACGTAAAAAGTAACAGTGACCTTGTGGGGGTTCATGACCATTCAGATCTTTTCATCTTTAAAATCTATTTTGAGACTGACCAGACTACGTATGTAACTCAGAGATTCATCGGTTGACCGAGTGAAAACAGGATGTGGTGGTCATTTAATACAGTCTATTGCTAGTTTATTGACCCTAATGACGCTTCATCCACCTGTACCCCACAGGTAAGAACTGCGTATTCATATTTCAGTACCGATTGTTGCTCAGACCATATTGTTCTACAGTAAAGATAAATTTCCACCACATTATCACATTTGTTTGTACATATTAAATTAAAAAAGTGAAATATTCAATTATGCTAAATGTTATGACTTTGTTATTAACGAATTATTCGTTTGTTAGAAATGATTTATTACGACTTTATTGTCTTAAAAAGTAACGGAAAAAAGCAACAAGCAAAAACCAACAAGTTTTACAAATGAAATAAATAATGTATTTTCCCAGAATACAATGTGAATTCATAAACAAATACAATATTAAAAATTAAATCCAATATAGTGAAAACGTTTTACCACCAATCTTAATGAACAAAGTTTTAATTGAATTATAGTGGTGTTCGAAATAAAATCCAGCGTTGAAGGCATTGATGTGGCTGCAAACTTGAATGTGCTTATGCACCAGTAGCCTGAAGTGTGATAATGCACAAACAGTCTTAGAGTTAATCACAATAATTTAATCCATGATATACATGTCGGAAATCACTATACTTCTAAATTAATGTTTCTGTCCAAAAATATTTTTAAAGAACTCTTTGTATTTCCAGTTAATAAATAAGTTTTTGAATATGCAAATTGCACCCAAATGAAATGCTTAACACAACAAAAGGACTGATGTCTACTTCATTTGCTATTTTAGGAACGATTTATTTCTAAATGTAACAATATTATGTTAAACCTATACAAATAAACTAAAGACGAGCCATGATGTAGGACAAAAGTTCACTCCTAGAACAAGTTTAGTTATAAATAGTTCTGTTACCAAACGTATAATAAAGAACATGGTAAAGATAATGTAATTGACACATACAACTAATGATCCAAATATTTACCGAAACGCATACAGAATATTAACTATGTATTATTTACTTACAAAATAAACACAACATCAATTTCTCTATTCAGGAACAACATGTCTTTAATTTCGGACAAGGTCAGGTCCAAATTAGAATTATCCAAAGGATACATGATTTAAAAAGACGTAGATTAAATCACAGATGTCCAAAGTAACATTGTTTCATATAACCGGACATCTATGAATTGTCAAATGTCTAAGGTGCAATCCACTGTTGTTGTTAGTCCTTCGGCATCGAAGGTAACCATGTTATCACTGACTGTATTGGTTTTTTATGCTCACTTGAGCTGATCAGGCCAATTGGTGATTTAAACTGCTTATGGCTCGCTTGACAGGCCGCTTGGGTTTTCCTGATGCAAAAGATACGTACTGCAGTTACGCTGCTCGCGCATCCGCACAACCTTTGCAATTCCTCTTTGTACAAAGTCTATAGCTCCAGCATGTACGAGACTAAGCTAGAGGAATCGATCTTGTGTGAGATCTTTCCAAACACCCGGGTCATCGCTTAAGTATTCTAATGTTGATTTGACAGAATCCTTAGAGCGTTTTGTTAGATCATGATTTTGTGGACATACTGGTAACATAGTGTGCCTATCTCAGCGGTGTCGATCTTGAAATGCTTGCCAGTGTTAGAACCATGGTGTATGGAACCCTGTCCTGCCGTGTTATCCTTATCTTTAGCTTCTTTATGAAGCCCTCGCGACAAAGGGTCAAAGTTTGGGTTTGTTGGAGTCTGTACACCGACCAGGTCTATAATACATAAAACAATGTCGACAGCACAATGCCTTTGCAGACCGTAGGCTTGTTTGTATACTGCCTCCTCTGCTCTGAGATATATTTGAATGTTGTCGGCAAAAGGCTACGCGTGCTTTAGCAATTCTGGTGTTAGTTTCATCAATGAAGTGGACAGCACGTGCCAACGAGCTGCCGAGATAGGTGAATGTTTCCACTGACACGAGGGTTTGGCAATTTGATGTGATGGTAACCTCTAGGGAAAGCTTTCCTGGTGCAGGCTGGTGCATCGTCTTGTTGATATTGTTTTTGAGACCGAAATTGTCACAAGCTGGAGAAGGAAGGGAATAATATCGTGACTTGCACGGTGAGATGGACTTTAGTATGGGAACGTTGTGCATAGGTTCCAAAATCCTATCATTCAGTCCTCTCCAAAAAAGTGACGTGATGATATAAATACGTCTGGAGACATTTCCGGATACAGCAGTATTGTGGCCGGGTTCCTTCTGCACTTGATTTTTATCCATGAATGTATTTTCTCACCAGATCCACCAGAAAGGACGTTCCAGAGGGAATTAGGTACATGTATATCGGTTCACTCTGGGCCAACACTCACAGGTATTATACCATCTACTTTTACTTACGGTAGCAGGTGATACCAGAGCTGACCTTAAATTAGGTCTCAGCATAAATCTCTCCTAACAAAGAAATGTGCCTTTGCTAAATTGTACAGGTGGGTGGAGTACATTAGCAGAATGAAGCGAAAACGCTGACAATAATCCATACATATTTAACCAGCATTCGCAATAACGACATATAATTCCCTGTGTACAAAATATAAATATCAACCAGTTTCATATACAAAAGTAACCCACATAACAGACAAATTTCATTTGTGTTTTATAAAGCGAAACATTTTGAACAATTATAGTCATTTTATAATACTGGTAAATAGTTTTCCAATGTATGAAAATCAATATATGTAAATCAAACCCATGTATAATACAGAAACATAAGTCTCTAATAATTGTATAATATTTCAACATTAATTTATAGTATTATTGTGTATATTTTATGGATGATGTTGATAGTTGTTGCATCCTAGACATTCAGCAATCATTATTCTCATTTGCATAATACAAAAGGCAAATGTAAATGTTCTTATTCATTTAAACTTTGGGTGGATATCGACAATCCCATCCCTTGCAGAGGAAGGGAAATGCTGAAGGAACAGACCAGAACAATCAGCTTAACATTTCAATTAGAGTACATTTTCTAAAATATTCGGGTAGAAACTTGGTATTCAAATAATCCTTTATTTACCAGTAAATAGTCACACAAAAGACCTAACCGAGTAATCGAGCATGCTGACATTTCTCATTGCCGAGTTTTTTAACAGCACATTCTGAAAGAAAGGGACAGGGTAAGAGATGTAGTTTAAGCAAGACACTGAATTAGTTTTCAAGGCAACAACAACATCCTATCTGATAAACCACGGGACACTCAAGCACCTCCTCACACGGTAATCATGTCAAAGGACTGACTGGTTGCATCAACAATATTTAGTTTCATTTTCATCCAGACGATCGTGATCACTGCTTAAAAGATTAATATGGCCAGTTAATACAGAATTTGTATAGCATATCGTCATCAAAATATTTTCTGGAATAATCAAAGCATCCACCTTTCATTCCGTTTTTTTTTTATGGCGCATGATCACCTCGGACACAAATAAAGGTGTGCTTTCGAACTCTTTATGTATACCAGGGGTTACAACTAATAAAAGAAAGTTACACATTAAAGAAGCGAGCCGGTTACATTTATATATAAAGAGATAAAATAAAGATAAATTAAAAGAGAAATCTAATTTTAAGATGAGGTAGTATAAATGTATGAATTATTTCTGTTTCGTTTTCATGTCCCATATAGTGATACAAGATGAATGTATTTAGTTTTGTCAAATACATACTTTACGACAAATTAGTTATGAACCACTATGCAAGTCTGTACTATTTGTAAATTACTTTAATTTCATGGGGTCGTCAAGATAACAGTTGGATACGAGTTTATGTGATTATTAATTTATGAGACTGAATCATTTTATGCATGCGGCAATTAAATGCTGGAGACATTACGAAAAATAACTACACGGATAACCTTGAAAACATGGTGAAACACTAATACCACCAGTAGAAAACTACAGTGAACATTGTGATGAACATTTAGGAGTTTATAGATATCTGTAAGAACATTTTAAACTCTGTCCTACCGTTGTGGTCCATAAGTACATATCATGCCTCAATAACAACGCAGATCATTTAAATTTAGATTTAAATTGTCTATGACCAGTTCCTGGTGATTGAGAGCGAACGAGGCTGTGGAATTAGCAAGATACCATACTTAACGTCAAATCAAATCATACATCCTGTCTAGATTAATATAGCCATATACAAGTTTATGACATGGTTATTCATTATGGTAACCTTTTATTACAAGTTCTATGTGTGGAACAACTGACGATCAAATTTTTGTATGGAAGAATATTATATCCAAATAATGTTTGCATTTGTAATATGGATTCGGAAACTATTTCACTTGCATGGTTATTCTACATTATTGGAACCTGGTGAAGAAAAGACCTTAAGACAAAGCTTGAACTTAAGATTAAAGACCAACAAGGTACACATATGTATTTTAGCAATAACGGTTTCATTCACAACCAGAAACTTTCCCAGTATGAGTTAAATGATACTACACTCAGAGAGATGTTTAAAGACCAACAAGGTACACATATGTATTTTAGCAATAACGGCGGCATTAACAACCAGAAACTTTCCCAGTATGAGTTGAATGATACTACACTCAGTGAGAATTTGTAAGCTTTGTGGGTTAAGATCAAATCTACGTTAACTTTTGTATTGATAAAGCTAAAACCATTTTCGCTGAATACCTGATTTGCTTACATTTTTCCTGATTACGTTTTATTTTTTTTTATTTTTTTACACCTTGATGATACAACAAAGTCTTATGGCTTGCTTAATTTGCTTATCATTATATCTATTCTAACTGATAGAAACTGTACATATTTCAACATCTTTTAAAGCTTTGTACATATGAAGTTCTCTGAAAACATGTTAACAACATATCCAAATGAATATCATAATATTAAAATACACGGATACTATTGTAACAACATATCCGAATGAATATCATAATATTAAAATACACGGATACTATTGTAACAACATATCCGAATGAATATCATAATATTAAAATACACGGATACTATTGTAACAACATATCCGAATGAATATCATAATATTAAAATACACGGATACTATTGTAACAACATATCCGAATGAATATCATAATATTAAAATACACGGATACTATTGTAACAACATATCCGAATGAATATTATAATATTAAAATACACGGATACTATTGTAACAACATATCCGAATGAATATCATAATATTAAAATACACGGATACTATTGTAACAACATATCCGAATGAATATCATAATATTAAAATACACGGATACTATTGTAACAACATATCCGAATGAATATTATAATATTATAATACACGGATACTATTGTAACAACATATCCGAATGAATATCATAATATTAAAATACACGGATACTATTGTAACAACATATCCGAATGAATATCATAATATTAAAATACACGGATACTATTGTAACAACATATCCGAATGAATATCATAATATTAAAATACACGGATACTATTGTAACAACATATCCGAATGAATATCATAATATTAAAATACACGGATACTATTGTAACAACATATCCGAATGAATATTATAATATTAAAATACACGCATACTATTGTAAGCGCTAAATACATAATGGGATATGATTGGAACAATAAAATGTACTTGTTTTCAGTGTGCTAATACACAATACGAACACCATTAATAACGAAAATTTCGTTATGTCAATTCATATGAATAATTTGTCTGTCCGTTATGAGCAGATAGTTATTTTAAAGAGGTGTCAGCTACTTTTAGGTGTTCTGACTAAACGTGTGTCTATACTGATCGAGATTTCTTGTGTGCATGATTCATAAACGTAATTATTTCTACAAATGAAACAAATTAGCGTTAATTCGTTTTAAAATGTCTTATAATCGAAAAAAGTATAATATCTGCCCAAATAAAAGGTAACCAACATACCTCCATATATAATACATACCGCCCATAAGCGAGTCTATTTTTAACCATTGTGGAACAGGATTTTGCACTGTCTTCTTTACTTTAGTATGCCGAGAGAAAAGCTAGACTTTCACCGCGACATGTAAACCATTGCACCTTGTTTGAAAATCACAGTGTGATTCTAGTTTTAAGCACTTTTCTAGCGAGACATAATTTGCTGCGATGATATCATTAACCAATCTGTCATTATAGTCATACATCAAAGTCATACTCTATTAACTTTAACAGCAATGCATTAAAGTGTAAACATCGCCTTTCACTTTTATCGACTACAATAATAAATCGACACATATAAAAGCTGTTGCTTTTTTGACAATATGCACAATTTACAAGCCAAAGAAAATCAGGCTCAAATTCAACCTTGAACAACTGAAGGACCCTAACATCCGCAAGTCATTCCAAGCCACAATTGGAGTAATATTTGCTCCACTCCTTGTGATGGATGTTGATGTTAAAGTGATGACAGACACTTTCAACACAGTCATGACAACAGTTGCCAAGGACATCATTGGCCTCCATCGCCTAAAGAAAGAACACTGGGTTACAGAAGAGATTCTGAATCTGTGGGATGCCTCCAAAGTTCCAGACGCACAACATGGACAATGGAGTACCAGAATATCAGAAGAAACTCAAAGAAAGCAACAGAAGATTGGATTGGACAAAAGAGTGCACATAAATATAGAGCAGGCTGTTAAAGGATAACAGCAAAAAGGCATTCCAAATTGTGAAAGACCTCACCAGACAGAAACAACCAAGAGTCAGTACCATTCAAGACGAAAATGGAAAATGCCTTACAGAAGCGACATTGCATAAAGATGGAATGAGTATTTTTAAGAACTCTACAATCATCCGTCCACCGGAGACCCAGATGTGTTTGAAAATTCAAACTCCACAATTTATGATGATCTCTCCATTATGAAACAGCAAGTGGCGTCAGCAATAAGAGCACTGAAGAACGGGAGGGCAGCTGCAGTAGACAATATCACAGCTGAAATTATCAAGAATGGTGGGGAATCAGTGATAGAGCTACTAACAACAATCTGAAACAAGATCTGGAAGAGAGGCGAATGGACAAGATAGTGGACCTAGTCACTTATTATAACTCTCCTCCAGAAGGCAATCTCCATCTCCAAAATTACAGAACTATCAGTGTGATCAGCCATGCTAATAAGGCGATGCTGAAGATCGTCTTGAACATACGAAACCCACAAGCAGAAGGAATAATCGCTGAAGAACAGGCAGGTTTACGGAGTGGAAGAAGCACAACAGAACAAATATTCGATCTTAGGGTTCTGTGGGAAAAGTACTCGCAACATGAACAAGGCATTTATCCTGTGTTCATATATTTCAAAACGGCGTTTGACAGAGTGTGGCATGAGGCATTGTTGGCTAAAATAAAGACGTATAACATGGTTCAAAAGTTGACCAATACCATCAAGCAGCTTTACGCCAAGGCTACCAGTGCAGTAATTTCTCAAGGTTCCGTGGTGGACTGGTTCAAGACAACATTTGGAGTACGACAAGGGTGTCTCCTGTCACCCACGCGTTTCTAAATCTACTTAGAGCGCATCATGAGCGAAGCCCTGGCAAACCACCGTGGGGCAGTCAGCACTGGATGGCGTACCATCATCTACCTACGCTTTGCAGAAGACGTTGATGGGCTGGTACACAGTGAAGACGAGCGTGCCACCTTAGTGAAGAACCTGGATGAAACATTTTCCAGATTTGACATGGGGATGAGCGCCGAGAAGACAAAGCTGATGACAAATAGTGGCAAACAAATCGTAACAAAGATTAAAGTCAGAGGACAGGAACTGAAAACTGAGCCAGTTCAAATATTTTGAATCATCGAAGAGAGATCAAAAGCAGAAATATTTTCACGAGCAGCACAAACAACAGCAGCTATTTCAAAACTAATATCCATATGATGAGACAAGAATATCTGTCTGAAAACTAAACTCAGACTATTGAGAGCACTAGGCATCTAAATTGTGTTGTATTCATCTGAGGCCTGGACCCTGACAGCAAAATTACAACGAAGAATCCAGGCACTTGAAATGAGATGCTACAGAACCATCCATGGTATCTTTTCAAGGACCACATCACAAATAAAGAAGCGCGTAACACCTTCAGGCACAAAGTATGCCATTATGACGACCTAGTCGCCACTATCAGAAAGAGAAAGCCGAAATGGTATGGCCATGTCACTAGTGCCAACAGTCTATTCACAACAGTACTGCAGGGCTGTGTCCAGGGTGGCAGAATGAGAGGTAGACAGAGACAAGCACGGCCTGATAACATCACAGAGTGGACAAGGAAACGTTGTGCATTGTGCACAGGCATTGGCACATAATCAAGACAAGTGGAGGAAACTGGTCAGATATTCAGCAGCACAATGCCTCAACGACCACACTAGTTCAAGAGACTGACGATGATGATGATGGTGATGATGATGATGATGATGATGATGATGATGATGACAAAACAAAGTATGTCGTCGCTAAATGTGAGATAAATCTCAATGCATCATCGAGTGGCAGATTCGAATTTTGTACAATTCTTGACAAATACGATCATATATAGCTGACAAATGAATAATTAATAACCGAAACTAATATTTTATACTGACAAATTTAAACGCATTTATTATGATAACACCCCTTACTAATTTTACAGACATATCAGATTGATGCTGACTTGTATGTCTAGACTCTTGTTGATTGCCAGAAAAGCACTTACAAGGAAGTAGTATAAATAAATAGCTGTTTTTTGCGCATATATTTATTCTTGTTTGTCATCGTCTTCATCGTGCACGAGTCACTGGTAACAATAAATTATGCACTGATTATACCCTAATAATTTGTCACTTTAGTGTTGTTATCATTATGATAGCTGATTTTATCATAATTGTATGGGGTTCATGTATCATTTACAGGAGGTGGTTGGCACACAAACATATTCCGCAATATTTTTTACTGTCATTATCACGGCCAATTTCACTATTTATTTATGACACACTTTTCTTTACCAATGTAACTGTTTCTTCCTTGGTTGTCTTATTTGATCATCCTCTAAAACTCGGTAAGTACACACCACCATTTCTCAACTGAGATTAACCTATGGTTTTTTTTTAATACTATTTCCACTTGCTTGAAATTTACAACTCAGCAAATATGTCCTGCGTTAAAGGTAACTATTTAATTGAGTTTAAAAAAATACGTGCGCGGTGGAATCGAATCCTTAAAATATAACATATACATCGTTATACAAAACGATTATCAAACAAGAGATTTCGCTTTTTTTGGCTCCAGATCTTATTATAATTGAGATTTTTGATGGTGCATCAATCATGAGCTAGGCACGTGTGACTTATATGATCTAATCCTCATTACTTGGCATGCATATATTCTCATTCCTCCTGCATCACCAAGGGGTTGTCAATAAAGAACGTCCACATATAATACCTGTGTTGCTATCCCCGTCCTCTTGTCCGCTTTAGTCCTCATGTGGCCTACCCTCCCCCCTCTCAAAATAGACATCCCGGGCTGCTCATGTCCTCATCTAGCATTATACACTTATATATGGTTTGAGTGTTATACAGGCCGTTTGCATATTGGCTTTTTGAATACTGGCTTAGGTCCGCTTAGCCTATATATGGGCCATGTAATCAGGCCATGTAATCAGGCCATGTAATCAACCTCAGGCGTTGGGAGCCAGACCTATGTATTAATGCCAACCCAATCATATATATTATCTGGCACGAATCATACAAACTGAAATTAACAAATAATTTATACATAGGGATCACCCATAAAAGACGTCTGCAAAATATACTGGAATACACGCAGTAGGCCTAAAGCAAGCTGTTCAACACAAAATAACATAAGAAAAAATACTAGCTTGCGGACGTCCGCAAGGTTCTTTACACGTCTCCCCCCCCTTGACCGCAGTTGTCCGCATTTGAAGACCCCCATCCCCATCCTTGTGGACGTTCTTTATGGATGTTCCCCACCTGAAACAATACCATACACTACCATCAGAATATTGTTCTCACAATTGTCTTAGTTCAGTCAAATATTTCTGTTATTTCTTACCTTATTGTCCTCTACGACTGGGTCAGTTTATGTCACTATGTATGCTGCTAAGATATGGGAAAGTTTTATTCGTCTTATACAATTGAACGTGAGGCTATCGTTTACTTATATTCACCAAATTAGTCATTGGCTGAAACGAACAGGCAGCAATTAAGTCATGACTTTAAATGATTTTGTCAGTTAAGGTTGTAAATATGCACGCACAGAAGTGAGTCGTTAAAAGACCCCTTTATACAGAAAGATTCTTGGAATCTCGACATGTTTTAAAAACCAGATATCACTGTAGCTCCTGAGAATGTTTTGATAAATAGACTGTGCAACAATGGCAAACACGCTCTGCACATCTGTTGTTCCGGGTTTAATCCCCATTACTTTACATAAAAGGAGCATTCTACCGTCCTCAATTTTCCCCAAAAGGAAAGAAAACCACATACCAGGATCTGAATGATTTAAATTCTTGTATTAGAGAACGTGTGATTCAATCAACCTACAATAAATAAAAGTTATATTTCTTCTTTGGAATGTTTTAACAGGACTTCTGGAATGGGGATTCGTACAGCCAACAAATGTACTGGGAGAAGTATTACGATAACCTCCATTACTTTCACCACACAGGGCTAACATTTGCTCCACAGTATCCGGCAGTGGGACGGAGGAATGGTGACCATTCATCAACTGACCTTGACCCAAGGGACCGGAAACAGAATTCTTCCATCAGCAAAGGGAGAATAGCCATAATTGTTGCAGCAGTTGTCACGATATGTGCTATAATTGTCGCAATAATCGTCGCTGTATATTTTAATAGTATACGTAAGTAAATCTCAATGGCGATTTGCCAATACCACAGCCTTTCACCTTTCTGTATCTGTTCATATTTCGTACCTACATATATAAATACAAATGACCACAATGAGGACACGTACAAAGGACACAAATGTAACACAGATACAAGCAATAGTGTCACACGAAAAGACGAAGCCGTGGAGCAATACCTTTCTTCAGGCTCAAGACACTATGCTTGTGTCCCTCTCTACTCCAGTGCTGTCCAACTTGCCGTCCGCGGACTGATTTTGAATGGCCCACTAGAACTCGCGCATTTTGTGGTGCATTTATGTAATAAAAAGTCAATCTCCTATTTTATAGTGTATCTTCTTAACCAGCCAAACAATTATGAATATTTTTTATAGTCGTTATGTTTAAGTTTTCTGTTCCTCGGCTTCAAGATGTTTTTCATTGGCTCATGGTGTCAATAGGTTTGGACAGCACTGATCTACTTGTTCACACCAAGGATACCTATTTAATTTCTAATTCATGCCCAATAGTGCTTACGCCATATATTTGCTTGCAAGAGGTTTACTCTAGTCTCTTTTACATATTTAATTTTGCTATTTATGTGGTAGTCATAGAATATCGTTCACTTTAATTGATATTCCAAATATATATACGATTGCATCTTCTTATATTGCAGACATGTTAAAATTCTTTTTCAGTAGTTGACTCTGCTTAAAGGTTTTGAGGGCATAACACGTTCTATTCCAGGCAGAAGAGCATCATATTTTTATATAGTATCGTAATTATTTCGTATATTTATGTTTTAAACAAATGTATACCCTATCATAATACTTATAATGCAATATCATTTACAATATATATCATAAACGTTTTTCACATTAGGCTTGTAACTAAAATCGGTCTAGATGCCTACATTGCCAAACGTGCCATAAAGATAAATCATGAAAAATTTGTTTGGCAGCAAACGTGTTCGGCGTTTGTTTAAAAGTTCCCACACAGGTTATAAACAAGTGGCGACAAACTTATTAAATTTCACATCGATTCATACACGGCGAGATGTAAATAAAAGTTGGACTATGTGTTAACTGAACATATGAGTTAAGGATTTTCGGTGTATGTGAATTTTACATAAATGATTTAGATGTCACGAGTGTCAAACATGAATAACTAATGTGAAGTGTATAAAACTTTAAATATTTCACACTCAGCTAATTTGGATATAATGAATAACATTGTTTGCCTCTACATTTCTCGATAAGGCCAATAAGTAAACAAATAAATAAACAAACAAAAAAATAAATAAATAAAATAATAAATTATAGACATATGCTGAGTTGGAAAATAAAGAAATGAACTGGTGAAGAAAAAAAAACCTGCTTTGTCCAGCAAAATTTATTTTGTCAGCATTTGCAACCTGTACCTTGTCAACGCCTTAATTAAACGTACCAATTAATAACAGGTCGGAACAAACAGAGGAAAGCAACGGATGCTATTTTAAAGTCAAATTGATTAAACACTCTATCCATTTTCAAATTATAGTAAGTCACAGAGATTATGTAAACATTCCCGACCTACTATTTTAAAATAAATGAGTTTTAATTGGTATAATTTGATTGCACAAATAGATAAATGATAAGTATTCGCTATATTTGGATTCTCACACATTTATTTGCTTTTGGAACGTCATTATTTACAAACCTATATAAATTCTTACGGCAACATTCATGTAAAACCGTGTGAATATTTTGGACGCTTTCATTTTAAAGGTGTGATAAGGTACAAACCGGACTGTATGTCGCGCGGTGAGATGTCATAATAAAGGTACTGCGAGTTAAAAACATCTATCCTGTTATTTGTTATGATAGACGTGACGTATTCTTGTTGTGACCCAGCTTAGTACCTGGTTAACTTTGTAAAAGTACAGTGGGATCAATACAGTTTATGTGGAGGATTGTTGATGGCAATTAAGGTACAAAGCATTCATCACTGAAGCTTTAATAGGCTTTGGTTAAACTATTATAGTATTAAATTTTAAAACAACAATGAAAAGTTATTTTAACTCGCGTAAGTGCGTCTTCATAGCCTGTATTACTTTAACAGTAGGAAATGACTGTGTGTACTATTTAAACACACACACACACACACACACACACACACACACACACACACCACTAGCAATAAACTAAATATGTTTAAAAACTTTAGAAAGATTTGTGAGTTTTTCGTTCATAAAATAAAGTGTGGAGCAGCAATTTTTCTTTCAGATATTGAGATTCATCTTCCAATTTTCCGCTTTTTCGGATCGTCCACCCTCTGTCCTGTCTCCGTCCCCGTCCACGCATCCCATTGTTTAGTGACAATAGCCAATTCATTTTACCGTGTTTGTCAGGTCATTAGTTAAAGACTTTTGTCGGAATGTTTTTTTTTTGTAAAATGCCGCCAAATTTAACATTCCGTTTTTGTAATCTCACTATCTTATTTTTAACCATGTAATAAACACATAGTATAACACATATTATTCAGCATTCATCCAGTACTTTATGCGGTCGTTTGAAGTAATTTATTTAACAAGTTTAAATTGAGCATGTCGTAACTAACCACTTTTCTCGTACACTCCCAATATATCATGAATTGCAAAATGTTTCCATTGAATCTTCCGGCTGTCACCAATTTTCGATGATACATAGCAAATAACATTACAAGTGCACATGACTAAACATATTCTTTAACCATGACTAGATTTAGAAATATCTCTGTCCTCTCACCTGGGATTTTCGAGCACGTGTGACCACAGGTGCTCGGCGCGAGCTTGATGTAAAAAAGCTATAATCCGACGTAATAAGAAAAATCATATCGAGTGATAAAATTACCTCAGATTACCCCCATGACCCTTTCTAACATTAGGAACATGTCTATCATTAAAAAGACTGAGGGTAATCTCAGGTAATTTAGTTACTGTATGATTTGTTTCCTTCAGATTATTGCCTTTTTACAACACCAACCTCGCGTTGAGCACCTGCACTTTTGACACATTACCTTAAAGTTCACTATTCTGTCAGAGCTCTATTTATACACAGAGTTTATACATCTGTACAATTAAACCAAGGTTATCTCCATGGCTGCTGCGTACCTTAACTGAGGAATAGTTTGTTACACGGCCGCCTTGTATCTACTGGTAATCTGATAAGATTATTTGCAGTTATCACATACATAATGTGCATAAACCCATTTTTGGAACCTGATGTGCAAAGGGAATAAGCTAAATCCACATCACAGCAGTTGGATATTTTGTATAACTGACATTCAGTTTTCACATTTTGGAAATGAATATTGTTTTTAAAAGGCCATGTATTAAGCGTATTCCTTCATACATGCCCAAAAGGTTTTAGACTCCATCGAAAAGACGTAGAACCAAGAGGACATCGGACGTTACGGAGATTGTCATCGCCATGCCACGGTAACGGCTCAAAATGTTTCGAGGTACGATGAGCAATTTAGATTTAAATACTATACGTAACAAAGTACAGAATGTCTTAAAATGACTTTCAGCTGGTCCAAAATTATTTCCATACAAGTGGGACAAGTACTGTTTAAAGATTACATAAGTTACCTGGCAATGCCGTTGAGTTGAATGCCTAAAACGTATGGAAGCACAAAAATGACCAACGGTTATCTACCCCATTTACCCGATGCTCACTAATAAGACCAGGATAACATACGTACCGAACAACGAGAAGCTTTCTAAGCTTGGTACCAGAATCACGGCATGTCCCTTTCGACTTTCAGGAAGAAATGTTAAAGGATTGTAATTCTGACGTTGAAATTGGACGGCGTTGCTGTGGAAATATTCGATAACTGTCCTTGGAACACGGATGGATCGATCCTTTCAAAAAGGCATGTACCACCGCTGAAGCGAGTTCTTTAGTGTACCGCAAAAGATTCATGCCCCAAACATCCTGGCTGTCATCAGAGCTCAGACGACAAACTTTGTCAAACGTCGATACTCGGTCAAAGCCCTAGGCTGGCTACATTACTTGTGTGAAAAGGAAGAAAAATTGATCCAACACACCCACAACGTAGGGGGCGAAAAGACCATTAGAACGTATTCGGGAAATGACTGAGACTTAGAAAACCCTAAAATCGTGTACGAGGTGAACGAATGCTTATTTTATCGATGTCCCATATGTTACCCACAACAAGACACCAACAATCGGTTTTTACAAGAGACCATAGAAGACATGAACCATACCAAAAGTATATTCGGCGCTTAAAGTTAGAACAGCATGGATACCATGTGGTGGAAATGCGGCAACACGAATGTGATCACCGTTTGATAACCGATCACGTCTTTAAACGCATCGTGGAAAGATACAATAGTTTTTACGGAGGACGGACGAATGCCATCTGTTTGCTGTACCAAGCCAACGAGGAGAAAAGAAAAGAAATTAAATACATGGACGTATGTTTGCTGTATACTTATCGTCATTTTCGCAAAGGGCACCCACAATAAGTGACCGAACACATTGACATGGACTACATTCGACAATATTAAAGATTACACAAGACAAACCTTTAGTCCTAACCTTCCTGCTACTTCCAGATAATAATAATAATAATAATAATAATAATAATAATAATAATAATAATAATAATAATAATAATAATAATGAGGACTTTGTATAGCGCCTAATCTTTAGAAGTTCTAAGTGCTTTACATGATACAACTACAAAAAAGAACAATAATAAACAACATGAAATCAGAAAACATAAAAAAGCTGAAGATATTTAATGTAAGAAATAATATTACATCTTTAAGTCTGTCCTTGCAGTCGAAAGAATTGAGTCTTAAAGGAGACTAGAAACCAGCGGAAATATACAATAATATTAAATATACTGCAGAGAAAAAAATGATTCTGAAGCGTCGTGTGCGACCGTACTGCCAATATTGAGATATTGGCATATCTTCTAGGCGCTGAGTTTGCGTGACCTCGTATGCATATTTTCCGCGCCTATTCGGTTACTTTCGGAAAGTGACGTCATACTAGCGACTCCAGCATCCAGACCTACTTTTGCAAGGTTCATTTCATATAGAGTACCATGCCGTTTTGCGTTGCTTATGGGTGTAATAGCATACATAGAAAAGGTTGTGGAGTTCATTTTTTTTTCTTTTCCGAAAGATAAAGGCATCAAAAAAAGTATGGATACATTATTGCAAGCGAGTTGATTTCAAAGCAACACCATATAGCACTATGTGATCATTACATTTCTCAAAGGAATGTTACCAGAGGGATCCTAAAAAACAGAACCTCTAGGATACACGAATGCTAAGCCTAGACTATAAGTTGAAACTGTTCCAAACATACCATTGTATATTTTAAATTCTGGTAAAGAGTGTCAAATGTACGAGTTACGAAAATAGGCAGAAGGAAGAGTAAGTGCTAATAAAAAATATGACAGCCCGACACCTGATCGTGCTGATGAAATGAGTAAATGTTTTTTCTTCTTCAAGATTACAATCTAAATAAAGTCACCACTGTCCTATGTGTAATTGAGATCTGACTTTAATCAAATGGAAGCTTGCTAATAATAATAATAATAATAATAAGATTATCAACCCTTGACACGGTCGTGTTTCGAGAAAAACAATTTAAGTAATTTTAAAAAAATATTAAAAAAATTATTTAAAAAAAAACTTTCAGTCTATGCCTATTACACGTAAAATGTATAAAGGGAAATCTGTAGTGATTGGAACTGATATAAAAATGTCCCTTGGGCAGTTTAAATAGCAGCGATTAAAAGAAAAGAGATCCGATATAAAAAAAATCAAAGCTTCACATTAACTGGCTCACAATAGAAATTGGAGGAGGCGACTATTGACCCGCCATTTTGCCCCAATGTGCAATTACTCTCTGTGATACGCCTTATTATCCCCCAGGACAAGACCTTTTTTTTCATATTCTGGTCTGCATAATAGTTAGAGGTTAGAATTAAGTACACAAACATAATGACAGTTTAACACATTGACAATTATTCCTTATCAATGCACTTATCTTGTGAAATGGAATGGCCCTCTGACATAATTCAAAGAAACCATGTGCCAGAGAGTGTATGTAAGCACCAGAAATTCATTGGCAAATGAACGATGCCGAATTTTGTTGTAACTTCGAGGCCAAAGACTTCATTTTAAGAGTTCAAATCTGCAGTCAAACATTACCGTACATGTATGTGGCCATTGTTTTCCCACATTTTATATCCCACCCTATTTCTTTTAGTTTAAGTGTTAAGATATGTAACACTGTTTACTGAATTAAATATTTATTTTGAATTAGTTTTTTAGGGGCACATAAACTGCGTCTTATTTTTTTATTTCTTCTTTTAATTTAATCATGGTAATGAAACTTTACATATATGGTAGAGGAATGTCAGGTGTTAACTGGCCGAGTTTTTTTTGGGCGAAAATGGAGATTTTGTTTGCAGAGAAAATTACGCAGCCTTCATTGTGCTAATTCATGAATTTTAAACTAATTGGTGACAATTTTTTTTTTACAAGAAGCACTTCTGTACTAGTTAAACAATCTGAAATTTACGTGAATAATGTTTAATCTTAAACTATTTACTGAAGACAAAAACTGTCCTGTGATATTAATTATTTCTTCACTACAATATTCACAAGTGATAAAATAGAATATGACATCTGTGGACTGCACACTTGATAAAAAAATTACATATGGATTTTCTTCTTCTGAGTAATGAAAATTGAGAGACATATTGAAATAATCGGGAGTTAACTGCGAAAAATCAAGGGAGATATTACGACATAGGGAGGAAATACATCCAAAATTGGAATTTATTTTCTTTCTTTCTTCTCCGGCTTGAAAATTAACATATATGAATTTTTCGGGTTTGTGGAATTTCAGTCAGGGCTAGTAAGTTTATTTAAATCATCAGCCCGGGGCCTGTGCTTAAAACATTTCTTTCAGCGCTGACCAGTACAGTACGTAATCTATTTTAACGAAGCATGTATATACTTACAGATTTGTCAATATGCTAACTGTAGCATGCATGTAAAATACACTGTAATTGAATCATAGAAAGGAAGCTTCTTTATGTTGAAATTAATTACGTATGATTTCCTCCTCGCAGATTTATTTTTGGGGTGTTGTTTTTTTGTGTGTGAAAAATTACTTCCGATGAAAACCGTTATCAATGGTCTTTCTCGCTTGCCATGTTTCTGATTGTATACGAGGACTGGCTAGTGTGACGTCACGAGACCACGTGATCTGTCGTCTCATTAAAACTCGGAAATACTCGGCAATTTACGGAATCATTGTATCTTCTTCGCAATATAATCAATATCCGCACACCATATTATTTTTTTAAACATTATATTCGAATTAGAATTTGTAAAGAATTACATTTATAAAATAAAAATTTTCATTTCTAGTCTCCTTTAAGAGCAGTCTTGAAAAGGATCACTGTCTTTGTGTCTAATTTCTATAGGCAATTCGTTCCACGTTGCTGGGCCCTGGTATGCAAAATAACGTTGTCCACATAACTTCGTTTTCGTAGTGGAAATAATGAGTATACGATTATCCGAAGAGGAGCCTAAGTATCTTGCTGGTGTGTACACATGGGTGAGGCCAGATAGATATGTTGGACTGGAGTCCGTCAGTGAAACGTAACGCAGAGAAAGAATTTTGTGTATGATTCTGGATCGGATGGATAGCCAGTGTAGGGTGCTCTGATCGTGGTGCTTTGATCATGGTACTCTAAAGGAAGATCCGAACAGCTGTGTTTTGAACGTTTTGAAGTTGCTGAAGTAGATACTGAGACGAAGAAGACATAACTGAGTTACAATAGTCCAATCTTGAAAGTACTAATACAAACACAGGTGTTATAGAGGCATCATCTTAAAGATATTCGTGAATGGAGCTGACGCGTCTCAGATCTAAATATGCAGCCTTGCGTATATTCATGGCATGTTGGTGTAATGTAGAAGTACTGTCTAGAGTAACAACCAGATTTCGTACCGTCTATCAAATTAATGTTGATGTTGTTGGTATTTGTTGTTTGAGATAGAGGATGTGAATGAGAAAGACTTTGCGTTGTGATCTGAATGGCCTCAGTTGTATCATCATTTATATGCAGGTGATTCACGACAAAACGAAACATGTGACAGCGTTCTTATTGACTAAATCTTAGTCAATTACGAGAAAGAATAGGACTTTGTAGAAGTCAACCAATTTGGAAATGTCATCATTGCGGCTTACGTAATAGCCCATGGTCGCATACAATTGTACGAAGTTTTAGATGTCTTAGGAGATTGTGTATTGTATTTTGACTGGGACAGTTACATCTAATTCGATCGGTGGATCAATGGTACCCTAACATCGAAGGAGACCGTTTAGGAGCCTGGACGGGCGGGCACCCCGACGACAAGATTCTAAGTTTTGCTAGTGGCGGTCCTAAACATTACTGTTACGAATACTGAGGCTCACAAAGAGAAATGCTCATATAGTGTAAAGTTAAAGGATTGACTCTCAATTATCACACCAGTCGAGCGGTGAACTTCGGCGTATTGAAAAAAGCTTTGAAGTTTGGGCAGGATGAAAACTTTAAAGTGACCACCGACGAACTGACAAGACAGTAAGTTTACTCGGACACCAAATCGTCAATCGACCTTTGAAAAAAGTATATCAAATCGTGTAACAGAAAAGAGTTATTCTTCCCACCACTTCACTTTACAGCACGGTCACGCATATAAAATGGGACAAAGTCCAAGATTGAAAATTCATCCTAACTACAAAGACCAAGCTAGAAAAATGGATGAATAAGACCCAGGCATTGCGACCTAAGTTGTCGGGAACGTACACTGAAAGAGTACATGCGGTTACCATTGTAATTGCGTTTGCAGAGTGCCATGCTGTATCTAGTAATCACACAGATGCCGTACGCTGTGACCTCAGCATTTTAGCAAGACATCATGGGAACTTAGCCATGACTACTAACTCTCCACGCATCACTGAATGGGATGCTGTGCGTGTCAAATCTGATGGATGTGAGAGCTGTGCCCCATAAATTCTCCACTAGAGACTCTTTCTATTGAACGCCTTGCGCTTTGATTTGGATACGTATCTACCTCTCCGGGAAAACACAATTCGTCAGCGTTTACGTACTGAATATGTGTACGATGATGTCTTTGTAACGCGTGAATTACACGTCACAGTCACAACCGCAACTTGTCTTGTATGTTTTGGACATTAGCTACACTATTATTGCTACCTTTGCCGTTTCGGCTTACTCTTCCTCCACTTTGGACGAACATTTAGATCGTTCCACCATGTATCTTTGCCATCCATTTAACATATTATTTGCCGGAGCTAAAACTGAATTCGTATTCGTCAAACGTTTGATCGAACATAAACATCATTTGATCGATCGTCCACCTCAACGTATCAACGGTGTTGCAAAGAGTGTCAATTAGCGTACAGCCGCTTGAGAGAATGTCATGGCGATTTCATCGTGTTTGCGGAAGTATTCCTTGCGAAAACTACGTGATCGTGTCTGATCTGACCCCAGTCGAACCCATCTGGTCATTTTGGAAGACATGTTAAGAGAAGACGAATAAAATATACTGTGGTTTACAGGCAAAGGGCATTATCGTAATGCCACTGTCATTTACATCACACAAAATATGTTTCAACAGGTAAAGCTCATCGCATCATTAGTCTCAATGCTCATTACGTGGTCTTGTTAAATAAAGATAAATCGCAAGTGCCTTATATAGCATCAGTCGCGAAAATATCCACAAATACGTGCGCGCGTCTTAGAAGCTAGTCTCAAAAAGGTCTTACGATTGTTACGATGACAGGACGTCAATTACTGCAAGGCACCATACACATTACACTGTTTTGATAGAAACAAAGTAGCGTTGATGCAACTGACCGATCCTCTCTCATCTACACTCAAATCAAAAAGCATATCATCTTGAAACTTGGAGGTAGCAGTTCTCTAGGATGTTTCATCTTTAACTCCCTCTTAAAATGGGATACCAATGCAAAAAAAGTTAAACGGACCCAGAAGAACAAAACACAGTCGTGCCAAGACCAAATCACAGAAATGTCCACAAAAACAAAACCCCTCAGAAGACAGCTTCTACCCATAAGAAATATACATCGGCTATGTCTCAACCATACAATCGTAGTCGTCCACAGAAAAAGTGGAGCCATCAAAGTGAAGTGTCTTTGGAAAATTTGGAAAACACATCGTCATCCTTTTGAGGAAGCAATAGACAAACACGGTTAGAGGGCTTGTGTCAATTAAGTCATCAACGTCAGTGTATTTTTGGAACCCCAAAACAAAAGTGTCACCCCAGAAAACATCAATTATCACTCCACAATGGAAAGAAAAGGAATGTACTACATCCTCGTTTAGGAAAACGTATGGACATGTTGTCCCAACTGTACAAAATCTCTCCAACCATGCAATCATATGAAGATAAAATGGACCTCTGGAGTACCAAGATCTCAAACGTGACCTTTGGAAGCGAAACCTTGCTTTAGTGCCTTACAAATGATGGATGAAATACCACCGTTGGCGAAAAATATGAACCTTGCACTACCTCCCAATCATCATTTGTGAGAGATGTCCCAATCACAACACGAATTGCGATATTCATCGCAACGATTTCTCAGAAAAATGTCAATTAGCAAGAGTACGGTCAACTGTTTAACGAATCCAATTTTTAACGAGAAAGCTTTTGACGAAACAGCTCAGGCGACTCTGATGAAACAAAACACCTCCCGCACTGCCCCAGCGGTCAAGACAGACGCAACCACAAGATTACATGAGAAACAGGAGGCACGATAAGTCTTTCAAACACCCTCCTCAGTTCCCATTCCCAGTGAGATTGCAGCATCCTTGTTGACCCCTTCCCCTCTTCCAAACGAGAAATCAAAACGTGGGTTAACAAGATGATGTCTACTCCTCCTTCGGACGAAATGAAAAAGAAGCAAGAGAAACAAGAGAAATGAAAAGAATAACAAAGCCATCTCATTACTTCACCCGCGCATTCACTACCCTCGACTACGTCTCCTTTGGCACATCGAACACGTACATCCGTTTCCAAACTACAAAAAATAAAAACCATCAACAAAGAGTGGGTGACTTATTAAAAAATGGTGAAGGCGTTATCCATCATTTTCTACGATTCAGACCATCCTGCAGGTTACGGAGGAGTTCAGAAATTGTATCGTGCTGTCAAAACGAGAATGAAGAGTCTTCGTTTACCTTAGCTGCAACGATGGTTACAAGAACAAGCCAGGTACACTTTACACAAACCCATTCAATGATCCTAGTGTCTACCATTTATTTCTCCATTTTAAGAGTATGCGCGTGCTCACCTTCTTTTGTGGTTGCTGTTATACTCACCAGCCCCGTTTGTGTCTCTTTATCCGCTGCTAACGTGGCCAACTCAAGTTTTATCTCTCTTTCGGCTACTTTAACATCTCTCATTTCTTTGATTCTCTCCTCTATGTATGATGCCAGGTGATCCTCTCGTACCCTAGATCTACATTGCCCGCTGAGCGAACAGGCAAGTGAAAACTTCCAGGACTAAAACGAATCATCACCAATCTTACTAATTATCACACTTTTTACCCCATCTTATCGTCACCAATCTTACTAATTATCACACTTTTTACCCCATCTTATCGTCACCAATCTTACTAATTATCACACTTTTTACCCCATCTTATCATCACCAATCTTACTAATTATCACACTTTTTACCCCATCTTATCGTCGCTAATCTTACTAATTATCACACTTTTTACCCCATCTTATCGTCACCAACCTTACTAATTATCACACTTTTTACCCCATCTTATCGTCACCAATCTTACTAATTATCACACTTTTTATCCCATTTTATTGTCAGTCTGTCCAGTAATGCGATTAAAGTGTACTGTAGTTTTATCCATGTTAATGATCATATTGTCAGAAAAATCATTTGCTTTAAATTTCTTCTAAACTTCCCAAATTCATCGCATGGTTTTATCTTCTCCAAATCTTCTGGGCCATGCTGTGTCATCAATGTCATTGCACTAAGCACTATATTGTGTCACTTTAAATTTTTTTCCATTGTTTCAATTTATTTTCAAAAGTTCCTTGAATACCAGTGAAAAGAACGAAAGCTAGCTTAAATATATCAGCCATCTTTTTATATTCAATAGAAATAAAATCATCACAATTAAAAGAATCCAAGGTCAACTTCCGAGATTGGCTTGCTTTACAATAAAAAAATTCTTTTGTATTAAATTCCTTTAGAAACGAAATGGCTTCATATTGGCCTAAGTCGGTTTCCGAGGCTGGCTTGCTTTGCAATATAAATAGTCTTTGTCTTTGATGTCCTGTCGGTAAGTTTAAAGAATTTTACTGCTCGCTCTAGTTGTGTTTATTAAAAACTTGGGCTTCTATGTGCTTGGCATCTGCAGTTACAATTAATACAATGGAGCACTGATGTCTGCGGGTAAATGGAAATGGTACTTTTGTAACTGATCTGGCGAGACAATTTTCACTTGCACTCAAGTGATTGTATCTTCAAATAACGATGTTTACTGTTGAGCAACTGTCACACAAGAGGCCTGGATATGATTCAATCTTGGCTAGTGTGCACCTAACACGGTATGCTGTATCTTCCTTACAGAAACATGACTTAAACCATCAGGAGATGAGCCCAAGTGCATGGATTTAACACCCACCGGTTACTCCATCAAGTCGTTCCCACGCCACTCTCGTGGAGGCAGAATTGCCGTCATCACAAATAAGTATATGAGAACATGTCTTAAACACAACACAACCTTCAATCTCTACCCAAATTGTTTGAACTAGTCCGAACAACACTCACACTGAAACGAATGTTAAACCATTTATTTTGCCTTTACTGTCCTCTTACTGGTAGAAAAGCAAAGCTGACTAATTCTATTTTTTTTTTAAAAGCAGTTTCCATATCTTCTGGAGAAGTGAAATTCGATAGGTGGCAAACTAACTTATCTTGGAAGTTTCAACTATCACTTTGACTGTTCTGGAAGCCCATGAACATCAAAGATCCTATATTCCATTCATGTTTTTAACCTTAAACAGTCAGTAAACTAACCAACCATTACACATGATCCCTCTTTTAACTGGATAATTCATAGACCTGATGATAATATTTAAGTGACAACTGTTAACAGCATTTGAACCTTTCTAAATGGATTTAGTACGGACAATCGTGATGAAGAGTGCACCAACACGTCATGTGAACTTGATCCGATTACATCATCAATGCTGCTTGAGTGCTTAGATCCAATATTGTCTTCACTAACTGATGTTATTAAAACCTGTCTTTCATCTGGGAATTTACAATCATTTCTAAACAATGGCATTATAAAGCCTCTGCTGATGAAATCAATGCTCGACCAGAACCAGTTTCTAATCTCCCGTTCACATAAAAGTATTAGAAAAAGTTATTGTAAACGAATGCGTATCTCATGTGAATTAAAAAAGCCTTTTAAACAAAGTACAGCCTGAATATCGCCCTTGCCACAGTACTGAAACTACTTCTGAAAGTATTTAGCATATATGCTTTGGATAACGGATAGATTACAGTCCGCACCCTCCTTGATTTGTATTCAACATTGCATACAATATATCATGATATATTACTTCACCATCCCTGGCATGTATTTGGCATTCACAATACAACCTTACTGTGATTCAAGTTCTACTTAGTCAGCATGACACAAATCGTATCTGCCAATGGAATCACTCCTGCCCAGTTGAGGTAAGTTGTGGTTTTCCACAGGGTTCTATTCTAGGACCCATTCCCTTCATTCTATACACTCAGCCACTCTCAAGTGTCATATATCATCATCCAGTCCTTCGCCAATTGTAAGCTGGTAACACCCAAATTTAAAAATATAGCCACCCAACTGAAGCTGTTGCTAACATCCAAGGAGTAGAGAGGTGCATTTCTGATGTGAAATCATGGATGACATGTAACAAGCTGCAGATGAATGAAAGAATGATTCTAAACTGAAGCCATTCTGTTGACAATACAAAGACCTTCTCATTCACATCCTTTACCTAAAATAACAAATATCAGAAACACCAACATTAAATTCACAATCTGTACGAAACCTAGGTGTTACTCTGGACAGTACTCTCACATTTCACCAACATGTCACGAACATATGTAAGGCTGTATATCTTGAGCTGAGACTTATCAGCTCCATTCACTAATATCTTTCAGTTGATGCCACTAATAAACCTTTGTGTTCATTAGTAATTCAAGACAGGACTATTGAAACTCTAGTCTGTGTGGTTCATCTCAATATCTACTCCAGAAATGTCAAAAGTTTGAAACACAGCTGCTCGGATCATCCGTAGAGTGCCTCGATCAGAGCAAACCACCCCGCTTATATGTACTCTACACTGGCTATCTATTCTATCTAGAATCAAACACAAAATATGTTCTCTGTGCTACGTTTCACTGACGGACTCCAAGCCAACATACCTAACTGGCTTCATCAATGTGTATACTTATGCTCCTTTTCTGACAAGGAAATCATATGGACAGCATTCTTTTGCATACCAGGACCCATCAACGTGAAATGAATTGCTCACTGAAATAAGATACAAAGACACAATGATCCCTTTGAAGAGTGTTCTTCAAACTCACCTTTTTCAACCACAAGAACAAACTTAAAGACCCAGTAATGTTTCTTACCTAAAATATTTTCATCATTTGTATGTTTTTTAATTGCATGATGTTTTTTTTTTTGTAGTCTTACCGTTATATATGTTGTAAAGTGCTTAGAGCTTCTAAAAAAGTAACCAATGTCACTTCTGATGTCGGCTTGCTTTGGAATAAAAATAACCTTTTTGTTTGAGGTCCCATCGATAAGTTCAAAAATGGAGTTTATTGCTTGCTGTCAGTTTAGTTTATTCGGCATCCAGGCTTCTATGTAATAATTAATACAAATGAGTATTCAGGTCTGCAGGTAAATAGTAATGATGTTTTGTAATCTGTGCTGCAGGTAAATAGTAATGATGTTTTGTAATCTGTGCTGCAGGTAAATAGTAATGATGTTTTGTAATCTGTGCTGCAGGTAAATAGTAATGATGTTTTGTAATCTGTGCTGCAGGTAAATAGTAATGATGTTTTGTAATCTGTGCTGCAGAAAAGATTGTCACTTGCACTCAAGTAAATGTGTTTCCAAATACTGACTTATATTTGCAAGATATTGTCATACAGTAGATCTGGACATAATTCAATCTCAATTATTTTGCACTTTTCACCATGTGATGCATGAATGGCAGTTGTCTTCAAGATATTGGTTGATTGTTTCCCTCTTGTTTGTGATTTTGTTGGATCCAATTTTCAGTTGGATAACATATTCAAACATACGAGCACAACCAAACAATCTAATTCTCAATGTCCATGTCAATGAACAATGTGGCATGTGTTACAAGCGATACAAACTACAGTATGGAAGCCTATGCTACATTTAGGGATTTCATGGTCATATTTTATTCTTTAAATGCTCATGTTGAAAAATGGAATAAATGATAACAATGCAAGGTTAGTTTCTTTCTTTTTGTTATCACATAAGCATCTTCTTTATCTATTTTATTGCAACATGCATTGAGAGGGGGAGTACAAATGCAATACAAATTTATTTAGTTTCTTAAGTCTTGGGACATATTGGCTAGGTGAAAACAATTTCACTATAGGTTCTGGGACAGGAAAACAATTATTATTTTATCCTGTCCCAATCTATATGGTAAATAAGGTAACAACTCATCGGGGGGTAGGGTGGGTGGCAGTTGATGTCCAAAAGGATGACCATTATAATGTACCTAGAATAAGGTGGCATTATCTCTAATATTTTATGACTCCCATGAATAATACTATAGTGTAGTAGTACTGATATCTTATAAAGACATAGCACATGTACACTGCTCTGACTCCCATTAAGGGTGTTATGGTGAGGCGGTATTCTATACAGACAGCTTGGAAAGGCACCACACAATCATTTTCCCTGGTACTGCCAGAGATTTTAAAAATACACAAAAAGGATTAACCATCATGCAAAAGGAAAATGAAAGTGATTGGAATGACAATTTTTATCAAAAAAATGCAGCAACGAATGGTTGGACTAGTTCTCAAAGCTGAAATAAACAGAGCAATTACTTTCTTGTGTGTTATATTCAGCACAAGAAGAAGAAATATTAATTTATTTGTAGAAATTTTGAAATGTTCTTTTATTAATCATATGAAATGTAATGAATATCTACATTCCTTGAAAGCTGAAAAAATGGCATAAAACCCGTCTCTTGTCACTGTGATTCACAAAGTTTCAGACTTAGGCTTAGATAATACTAATTCAAAATGGCAATTGAAAAGTATTAGTCCCTGAATGAGTGGCAGTCACTCTAATGTATTTCAAATGAATTACAGTCAATGCAAAATGGGTAATTTTGTAAATATTGCTTTTACAGGTAAGTCATTACCATTCACATGCTTTCTGTTGTGGAACAAGTGTGATGGTAAATCCACTTACATTTCAGCACTCCATCAACAAGGGACAGCAGGTTACCGGTACATGTTACTGAGTTTTTATTACTCCATGGACTGGGGACAGTTGGGTTAATGTTACAGTGCAGTTATCACATCATGGACTGGGGACAGTTAGGGTAATGTTACAGTGCAGTTATCACATCATGGACTGGGGACAGATGGGGGTAATGTTACAGTGCAGTTATCACTCCATGGACTGGGGACAGTTGGGGGTAATGTTACAGTGCAGTTATCACATCATGGACTGGGGACAGTTGGGGTAATGTTATAGTGCAGTTATCACATCATGGACTGGGGACAGTTAGGGTAATGTTACAGTGCAGTTATCACATCATGGACTGGGGACAGTTAGGGGTAATGTTACAGTGCAGTTATCACATCATGGACTGGGGACAGTTAGGGTAATGTTACAGTGCAGTTATCACATCATGGACTGGGGACAGTTGGGGTAATGTTACAGTGCAGTTATCACATCATGGACTGGGGACAGTTAGGGTAATGTTACAATGCAGTTATCACTCCATGGACTGGGGACAGTTGAGGGTAATGTTACAGTGTAGTTATCACATCATGGACTGGGGACAGTTAGGGTAATGTTACAGTGCAGTTATCACATCATGGACTGGGGACAGTTGGGTGTGGGGACAATTGGGTTTATTTACAGCATGGTTAACAATATATGGACTGGGGACATTTGGTTATAGTTACTGCATGATTATCCAATATACCAGTGACATATATCATTACTTGTATTGATTGCATGTGACAACTTCTCATCTTCTATTTCTTGAAAGAACTACTGTTACAAAATAATTCTTAATCCAGTAGCAAAAGCACTATTTAAACTTCAAATCCAATGATACAATCGAATGGTCACAAATGACTAGAAAATCATAGCTGCATGAAAATCATTTGTGACATTACAAGTTTTTTTTTGCATTTGTTCAAAGTGAAATACGTTGCAAATTGAATTTTCTCACCAATATATGTTTAGTCGTACAATTTTCCATGGTTACATATCCACACTCAAATGGTCCCTTATCTAGAACAAGCCATGTCAAGAATGTTGGTACACTTTTATTTAGTCTGCCAATGAACAAATAATCAACTATAATTAATAATTTTGTCATTACCATTTACACATGCAGGTAATTTTCCAAACACTAAGCAGTTTTAATATTTTCTGTGCACCAATGATGCATTCAAATGACATGTTACATGTATATGGTATTGTCTTTTTTGTTACTTCTGTTAAAAATTTAATATATTATGTTTTCTTTAAACAAAACTATATTTTTTCTTCTTCAGCTGACAAAAGAAGTGAATCAAATGCAATTATCAGAAAAATTCAAGGTAATGTTGAGATATTATTAAACTTTAAAATGGCCTAGCAGATTTGGTAATAGACAATCAAGTTACCCATAGACAATTGTATTGACCATACATAATCAAGTTAGCCATAGACAATTATATTGTCCATTTGACCATAGATAATCAAAATAGCCATAGACAATTGTATTGTCCATTGACCATAGATAATCAAAATAGCCATAGACAATTATATTGGCCACTGACCATAGTTAATCAAATTAGCCATATACAATTATATTGGCCACTGACCATAGTTAATCTAATTAGCCATATAAAATTATATTGGCCACTGACCATAGTTAATCTAATTAGCCATATACAATTATATTGGCCACTGACCATAGTTAATCAAAATACCCATTTACAATTATATTGGCCACTGACCATAGTTAATCTAATTAGCCATATACCCAAAATACCCATTTACAATTATATTAGCCACTGACCATAGTTAATCAAAATACCCATTTACAATTATATTGGCCACTGACCATAGTTAATCTAATTAGCCATATACAATTATATTGGCCACTGACCATAGTTAATCAAAATACCCATTTACAATTATATTGGCCACTGACCATAGTTAATCTAATTAGCCATATACAATTATATTGGCCACTGACCATAGTTAATCAAAATACCCATTTACAATTATATTGGCCACTGACCATAGTTAATCTAATTAGCCATATACAATTATATTGGCCACTGACCATAGTTAATCAAATTAGCCATAGACAATTATATTGGCCACTGACCATAGTTAATTAAATTAGACATATACAGTTGTATTGTCTAATGATTATAGATTATCAAATTAACCATTAAAAGTATATTGTCCAATTACCATAGAAAATAAAATTAGCCATATATAATCAAATTAGCAATATATTATCAATTTAGCCATAAATAAATTGAATCTAACCATTAATAATCAAATTAGCCATAGACAGTTGTGTTGTTCAATGGGTATAGATTACCAAACTAGTCATAGACAATTGTATTTCTGCCCTTTTGGAGCTATCCAAGTTGTGGCAATAAAAGAGAGGTACCATTAAGTCCAAGGATGTCGTACAGCCCCAACATCGTGATTCCGTGCTTAATTCAAATCTAGTCCAGGTATTACTAATGGATAGGAAAATACCAATAATATGTGAGCCACCTATGGAATTAAATCAATGAAATCGTAATTTTTTTTTAACTATCTTAACTTTCCAATATTTCTAGTACAAAGTGTACATGCATTAAGTCCCACACAAGATTGAATACTAAGATGTCTATGCGATATAAATAAGTATAGTCACTGTTTGGTAAAAATAGCTTGTTAATTTTGAATGGTGTGCAAAAAAATGATCAAAGTCATAAAGTCAGGTTTCGTGAAATAGATTGTTTAAAAAGGGTTCTCGTATCAAATGAGGACCCTGTTAACCAGGCAATGAAAGCAATCAGATTCTTTTCTTTGTTGCTTCCTCTTGTCTGTTTGAGTATCTCCTAATGCAAGTCTGCCGTCTTGTTCTCAAGGTGTCTCAGCAAATGGTTGTTCCCTCGGACAAGCCATCATTTTCCTTTATCCTGGGTTCTTTGAAGTTGTTTCTCTCCTGATGTTTTTCCGGGTTTGGTCCAGCAGTGATGTCCCTTTATCCAAACTTTTTCCCCCTATATTGGATGAACTCTGTGCATTGAACAATCTTTGTGGCAAATGATCATATATAATCAAATTTGCTATAGACAATCTTATTGGCTATAAATTGTAAATTTAACCAAACCTGAATTACCTTCTTTAATATCAAGATACCTTAATTCTTTAATCATGTGATATACCTGATAATAAACCAATCTAAAATTTGTAAATCATTTTATCTTTGCTTCTTATGTTATTTTTAGAAAGCCTTTCCTGATTGTAAGTCTGCTCTCACTTTGTGTTAAATTACTATTTTCAGCAAGCAGTGTCAGTCCTCTGGGATTGTTTTTGTGTATTGAATAAAATATTCATTCACAATATAAGCTTAAACATGAGTCTTAAAATTATTTTCAATGCAAAATTAAAAGTAAGATAATAATTTTCTTGAATTTTTTGAATGTTCAATATGTACCGGTATGTATTAACTGTGTTGCCATGTACCTAGGACCACTCCGGTGACCTAGTGGTCAGAGCACTAGCTCGAAAGCATGAGGTTGTGTGTTCGATCCCTTACCATGTCATACCAAAGACTTAAAACAAATGGTATTTTTAATGTAATGTACTAGGGAAGGGAATTCCTGTTTTTCTTGCATTAACACAAAACTGTCAAAAACTATACAATGAAATATTCTTTATCATTTTGAAACCTTTGTTCTAAATTTAGTTTTGATTTTTTTTGGTATCAAGTTACTTCTTGTATAACTTATTTCGGTTCTCATTAATAGTTACCAGACTGAAGACATACCAAGGAGAAGTGGGTATAGCGAAGGAATGGAATGAAAACCTTACAGATCCTACTTCACCTGTGTACAAACAGGAAGCCAACAACTTCATATCAGCTGTAAGATTAAATATGTTTGATCTTTAAGTTTTTCTCCCCATTTTTGTTTTACCTATACCAGTATGGTGATTACAATGTTTTTGTCAGCGATAACAAAGACATGGCAAAATAAAACTAGACTGAAGATTTGCAATAATGTTTTGTGTCAAAGTTCTTTTGCAAGTCATATGCACAAAGCAGTATTGTATGGACATAGGTGAAACACTTGAATATGTGAAAAATGTGCTAGCAAATTGCCTGTAATTGCCATTCTAGCACTGATAGAGTAAGATGGAAGTTTTTTTAAGTCATGATGGAATTATTGCAATGATGTTCAAATTTTTAAAAATCATTCATATCAAAATTGTGCAATAACTTGCAAAATATAAATTCACCAGGAAATTGCTACAAAACATCATTAAACATGTTGTAGGAGGAACTAATTGTTTTCTAAGTACATATATAAAAAATATTTTTCCTTTTTTTCTGTATTAGTTTCCTGAAGTAATTTTTATTGAAAAAATTTGAATTGAATTTGCTTTTTATAGACAGGCTGTTATAACATGATACCATTTGTTATTGCATGAATGAGGGTATCGTCATGGATTCCTTTTGGATTGGTTGATGTTGGTATTTTTCATGGTTTCTGTTTGATTGGTCAGTGTAGCTAATGGTCATTGAATCCATCTGGTTGGGCATTATGGGTATATGGATTACATCATCTCTGCTATATCCCTGTATCAAATAACAATGACTCCATGGGACACAATATGCAGTTATTAGTCTCTTCTATATCCCTGTATCAAATAACAATGACTCCATGGGACACAATATGCAGTTATTAGTCTCTGCTATATCCCTGTATCAAATAACAGTGATGCATGGGGACACAATTTGCAGTTACAGTGGGAACCCGCTATAACCCGCCCCGTTATAACACAAATTCGGATATAACACGGTCATGGCATGGCTCCTGGGGCGGTTGATAAAAGATTCTCACCAGAATGTATAAATCAATTAATTTAAGTACATTGTTTATCATCAAAGTAAACTGCCGAGCTAAACTTGTTCAAATCAGGGGGAAACGATTTATACAGCATCAAAGAAACAAAAAGCCGCCAACATGTATGCGTGGCTTGGCGGTGTTGTTTTATGTAATCTGTTGACTAGTAAATTCGAATTCTGCAACTGAGAACTATAATTGACTTTGCCAAGAGCAAACGTGACATTAGCAGAAAGCAGCTAAAAATCAAGAGTTTTTCCAAAAATAATAACTATTGACAGATGAGAAATGTAATGGTATAAAATGTATATGACACAGAGGCCTCAGAAACGTGTAATTACGCGTAATTGAATGCAAATATTTCACATCTGGGACACATAAATCACTCCATGCAGGGGTCCTCCGTACACATGTAAATAGCTGGGAGACAAAGTTAGTGTTGTTTACTTTATCATTTTAGCTGTGCTGATATTTACAGTGACATAATTCAGTGGTTAAAATACAGCCAGTTCTGCCTGCTGTATTTATTAGAGTACATCAGAAGAACATGACGCAATAGCTGGGCGGCAAGTTCAAGGGACTTTGACTAGCAGCTTGGGTGGGAAAATGTTCTGCAATTTACAATGACTGAATTCAGAGACAGAAAGATCCTGAGATGTACATGTAGTTATTATAAGAATACACTTTTGCTTCCATTATTTAATCTATGGACATGTACTATTTCATCATTCATTACGTACACCCGTTACGTAATTTATGTTATTTTCTTTTAATTGAATTCAGTCACATAATGATCTGTGACAAAATTATTGAATATTTTACATCTGTGTGTGGATATTTTCGATGGAAATATTTGTATAATGGATTCAATGTGTGTTACAAGATTCGCTGGTGAGTACACAGTGTTGATACTCTTTTCATGCAATAGATTATACATGTATATATAAATTAGACATGTGTATGTACCAATGCATGGTTCTCTGAATAAAGTAATATATTATATCTGCAATTTCTGTTACCACAGCAAATATTTTTCTCATTTAATATATATTGATCAAAAATGGTAATTGTGCCATGCATTTTCGCACCCGTCTATATGTACCCCCCCCTCCCCAATTAAATCCAAAAATGTTTTGGTATTGTACATGGTTGCTTATAACACAGTTCGGTTCATAACACGGTCGGATTCTATGGCTCCCAACTACCGTGTTATAGCGGGGTCCCACTGTATTAGTCTCTGGTATATCCCTGTATCAAATAACAATGATGCCTGGGGACACAATTTGCAGTTATTAGTCTCTGGTATATCCCTGTATCAAATAACAATGATGCCTGGGGACACAATTTGCAGTTATTAGTCTCTGCTATATCCCTGTATCAAATAACAATGATGCCTGGGGACACAATTTGCAGTTATTAGTCTCTGTTAAATACCTGTATCAAATAACAATGATGCCTAGGGACACAATTTGCAGTTATTAGTCTCTGCTATATCCCTCTATCAAATAACAATAGATGTAATGCCTAGGGACACAATTTGCAGTTATTAGTCTCTGCTATATCCCTGTATCAAATAACAATGATGCCTAGGGACACAATTTGCAGTTATTAGTCTCTGCTATATCCCGGTATCAAATAACAATGATGCCTGGGGACACAATTTGCAGTTATTAGTCTCTGCTATATCCCTCTATCAAATAACAATAATGCCTAGAGACACACTTTGCAGTTACAGTATTAGTCTGTTAAATACTGGTATCAAATGATAATGACTCCCCAACTTTCACTATAAATGGACCTTTGTTGTTGAGATTGTATAGACATTTCCTTTTCTAGTCTCTCAGAGTTAATATTATTTAACTCAGACAAAAATCATAAACTGGAAGAAATTTCTTTATTGCTTTTAGTTGCTCCTGAGCTAATTTAGATTTCAGTGTGTTAATCATGTTTCTAATTTGTTAAATGTTATTTTGCAAGAAAATAAGACTATTTCTGATTTAAAAAAATAAATCTTTTCTCTTCTTCTTGACATGGATTCTTTCAAATCATTATATTTGGAGTCATTATTTTCGAGAAAAAAGCTTATAGTTTAAATTGCTATTGTCATTGTTTTGGTTAACTGATAAAAAAGACAAATCTGGCTTTAACTGAAGGGCTGCGATGTGGAGACAATAGCCACGTTACAACGATGTCATGTGTCTACCTCTTCATTGCATAATACACAGGCAAGCTTTTGTACCAGTCATTCTTGACAATGTGAATCAGCCAGGAATAGGAATCTTCATTATTGTTTTCCTAAAATTTTAGACCTGTTCTGGGTGGTCTTTAAAATAAATATAATTGTCAGAATTGTTCTTGTCAATTGAAAAATGAATTTTATTGTGGCCGTGGTGAGTGATATAGGTGGTATGATATATGTGTAGATTTTGTCTTTTATGGGAAAGTTATTCCCATCCTATGTCAAGCATTGATTAGGTTTTGCATTTGTTGTAAAGGCACCACTTTTTGAAATTTTAGAAGAAAAAGGTATGAATTACTTAATTTGATGATAGTTTACAATCATTTCATTCATGATTTAATTTGTAAACTGCAGGTTGAGATCAGGATATTGCTCTTTCAACTGTGATGATTACTTTGTTAGCTGTGTTAAATTTATATGTTGAAATTTATAAACGAACATAGATGAAACACTGTGATTGGTTGATTTATAAGGACAAATGCTGTTGAGATTGTTGTGTCTAAAATGAATGTTGTAGTAGCATTAATCGGCCCAAAGGTCAGTCTGTATCTCTGGGTTAGTTATGCTTTATGTCACAGACTTTGGTCACACATTTTCACGAACACATTTCTAATTTTGATGCTTTTGTATTTTAGATGAATCAGATTTATGGAAACAGCCCATACAAGAACAGTTACAATGGCACAGTTGTAGATGGGTTCAGGTGAGTGTGATTACTTCATTCCATGCAGGACTTCTCCGATATCACTTTTTATTTCCATCTACCCATCAGCCTGTTATTCAATCTTACTACACTTCTTTTAACAACCATAGATCTATTCTGATATCCCAACACACAGCTGGATGTCATATTGTTGTTGTTGTAGGGTTTAATGCCATTTTTCAGCACACAATAGGCTACACATAGCGGCCAGTATTATTGGTAGAGGAAAAACCCGGGAAAACCCACGGAAAGAACCTCTGATCCACGAGAAGCTACTGGCAAGCTTTCTCACGTTACCCACATTAGCTGAATCTTAGACTCGAACCCACGCATAAAGAGGTGAGATGGCAGTGATCCATAACAGAGAGCGCTTTAGGCTACTCTGCCACTCCAGGCCCCAGGATGTCATGTAGAAATTAAACGATTACAGTTAGAGGTTTCCTTTAATGGTTGTTTTTCTTGAGTCCAAAATTATTTTCCATCAGCATTAAGGTCTCTACTGCAGTATTATTCTGTCCACTACAATAGATCCTGGACACTAATCAATAACTTAGAGACCATTTAATATATTAAGTTGCAATTTGTTGTGGACATTGTTTTACATGTGCCTTTCACATTTTGTCCTGTCAGCTATATTTTTGATACAGTGATGGCTGTGAAATTTGTATATCTTCATTAAGAATGTTGCTTGTGACCGGTGTAGCACTGTAACTTGTACATGTAAATATATGACATTTCTTTGTGAATTTCCTATTACATGCAAATTTGCCTTTAAAGGTTTCCTTTTTCAAGTCGAATTTTGATGGAGTTCAGATGCCATTTTCTCGTCAATGTACACATCTCTACAATAGCTATCTTTGTAACTAGCATAGAATAGGAATGTTGCCTTTGACCAGAATAGCACTGGAAATCATACATTTGAGTGTATTTACTGTGCCATTAGCACCATCCTTGTATTATAACAGGATATTCAATTGTTATAAACTCATATACATGTTCAGGATATTTAATTTCTGCTTTAAAATTACTGTCAATTGTTACTGTAGAATACTCACTGAAATAGACCTGTATATTCAAATGCACTGATCTTGGTCATAAAGGTCTTTAATGTATTCAAAAGCATCTTGATGATTAACAAAGTTTTGCAATGTCAAAACCATATTCATCTCATTTTAAAAATAATGCAATTAGTTGCTGCCAGGAAATGAGCAGCCAATAGATTAAATTCTTCTCTACAGTTCTGACATAATCGAATGCGATTTCCGTATGGAACCTGTCTTGAAAGGCCACCCCTTCTGTCAAAATATAATGGTCTAACATGACAGGTAGTCTCTCATAACAGGTCATAACAATTTATAATCAATAAATCGGTACATGGTGAACCTAGTCTCTCAAGACAGGTGGTCTCTCATATCAGTGGTCTCGCTAAACAGGTTTAACTGTAACACAATCGCTGCTTCACTACCAGTAATTTGTATATCTAGCTTTCATTGTCAAAATACACAATTGCTACAATCCCTGTAATGGGGATTTTATTTGGGTTTTAGTTGTGTCTTAAGTCAATATAAGTTGTTTGCCTTCTTTGCTGTATTGAAGGGGTTTAATAAAACAGTATTCATACTGGTCTTATATAACATTATTAATACTGGTCTTACAGAACAGTATTCATGCTGGTCTTTTATTCATGCTGGTCTTTTATAACAGTATTTATACTGGTCTTTTATAACAGTATTCATACTGGTCTTATATAACATTATTCATACTGGTCTTACAGAACAGTATTCATGCTGGTCTTTTATTCATGCTGGTCTTTTATAACAGTATTCATGCTGGTCTTTTATAACAGTATTTATACTGGTCTTATAAAACAGTATTCATATTGGTCTTATATAACAGTATTCATACTGGTCTTATATAGCAGTATTCATATTGGTCTTATATAACAGTATTCATACTGGTCTTATATAACAGTATTCATTCAGGTCTTAATTAACAGTATTCATACTGGTCTTTTATAATAGTATTCATACTGGTCTTATATAACAATATTCATATTGGTCTTATATAACAGTATTCATACTGGTCTTATAAAACAGTATTCATACTGGTCTTATATAACAGCATTCATACTGGTCTTATATAACAGTATTCATACTGGTCATACATAACAGTATTCATACTGGTCATACATAACAGTATTCATACTGGTCTTATATAACAGTGTTCATACTGGTCTTATATAACAATATTCATATTGGTCTTATAAAACAGTATTCATACTGGTCTTATATGACAGTATTCATACTGGTCTTTTATAACAGTATTCATACTGGTCTTATATAACAGTATCAATACTGGTCTTTTATAACAGTATTCATACTGGTCTTATATAACAGTATTCATACTGGTCTTATATAACAGTATTCATACTGGTCATACATAACAGTATTCATACTGGTCTTATATAACAGTATTCATACTGGTCATACATAACAGTATTCATATTGGTCTTATATAACAGTATGCATACTGGTCTTATATAACAGTATTTATACTGGTCTTATATAACAGTATTCATACTGTTCATACATAACAGTATTCATACTGGTCTTATATAACAATATTCATATTGGTCTTATAAAACTATTCATACTGGTCATACATAACAGTATTCATACTGGTCTTATATAACATTATTAATGCTGGTCATACATAACAGTATTCATACTGGTCTTATAAAACAGTATCAATACTAGTTTTATAAAACAGTATTCATACTGGTCTTATAAAACAGTATCAATACTAGTTTTATAAAACAGTATTCATACTGGTTTCATATAGCAGTACTCATGCTGGTCATAAATAACATTATTAATATTGGTCTTATATAACAGTATTTATATTGGTCTTACATAACATTATTTATATTGGTCTTATAGAACAGTATTCATACTGTTCTTACATAATAGTATTCATTCTGGTTATGCATGACAGTCATCATACTGGTCTTAAATAATGATATTCATACTGGTCTTATAAAACAGTATCCATACTGGTCTTATATAACAGTATTCATTCAGATCTTATGTAACAGTATTCATTCAGGTCTTATTTAGCAATATTCATATTGGTCTTATAAAACAGTATTGATACTGTTCATACATAACAGTATTCATACTGGTCTTGTACAACATTTTTAATGCTGGGCTTATATAACAGTATTCATTCAGGTCTTAATTAGCAGTATTCATACTGGTCTTATATAATAGTATTCATGCTGGTTTTATATAATAGTATTCATGCTGGTTTTATATAACAGTATTCATACTGGTTTTATATAACAGTATTCATACTGATCCTTTATAACAATAAGTGTCTTCCTGCATGATAATACATGAATTCCTCCTTTTCTGTGAACATCCTGCAAAAAGCATTGTGTTGTTTTGGATTTTAAATTTAGCTTTAATAATTTATGTCAATTCACTACTATATCTTCAGTGTGGTAGTTTTGCAGTGAGGTCTAGCACTGGGGTATCATGCCACATACATGTAGCATTTAGTCCCAGGAGTCACATTATATTGACACCAGGTCAACCAGTCCTAACACTAATTTTAGGGTACTGAGCACTGGATGAGGCAGCTGTTAATGGAATATCTAATGATTTAGGTCACTGAAACAGTGCCACACTAGATAGATACTGTGTTTTAATCATTGGATATTATTGTTTATACGGTAGATTTAATGGCTGCTAGAGATTTTAAAAAAACAACCATGTACCTTTTTTCAAAAATATTAAAACTCCTTATTTATTCTACAAATTCATGTACTGTTGCAAATAAAAATGCTACTTTTGTAAAAACCCTGAATGTTATCATGCTAGCTTTACATTTTGAATAAATTAAGTTTGGTGTTTTATGGTGTAGCAATACAGGTATTTTATTTGGTACCAATACAATTGGATTATGAAGTCTTTCGCCCAAGGTAGCTGACCCTGACTGATCCAATGGTAGGATTAAAACCCAAACATTTACAGTCAGATATGAACTGTATTAGTGTCCACATTACATGGGACAAAGAACAGCTGGACCATATGGAGACAAACTGTATTACACTTGTAATATAACAGTATTCATGCAGGTGTTGTTAGTAAAAATAATACAAGATATAATAAAATAAGACTTGTTAGTGTCTTCTATTCATGTATTATCATGGGGGACAAAGACACTAATTGTTATATAAGATCAGACTTGTTAGTAAAAATATTTTTATTAATTATGTAAGATTTTGTTAAATAGCAAACTGTAGCAATGCATGTTTCAATTACTGCTTGATGAGCAGTTTGACTCATGATTCTGGTATTCTCTTGCTTTAGATGCTCGAATAGGAAAACTATATCCTACCTTAATACTAGAAGCAAACTTTCTTATCTTTTTCGAATTCTCTAAATAGTAGATTACTTAACTAGATTGTGTTAATTGTTAAGGTTTTACTTTTTTCCCATTCGTTTTATAGGAGTGGCAGTACATTTATCAAATGTAGAATACTTTGGTCTGGCATATATATTCAAGAAATAGAAACATCATCAACATCAAGTAATGAGCAGAAAGAGCGGGTAATCAGTGAAGTTGAAATTAATCCTTTGGATACAAATAATCTGATTAAACTAATCGTGGATCAGCTACCATATCTACTTGGAACAAATTTGACAACAACACCAGTATTACAAGGTAATTATTTCTTCTTATTTTATTATATCTTGTATTATTTTTTATATTTTTATCTTATCTTCATCTGTAGAATGTTGTATTATATCCCATTCCATGTGTCCAGTTATTACATATAATTCCTGCAATAGAAAGTGGATGGAGTGTTGCTGGTGAAGGTATTGCTGGGTGCTGTTCAGTGCAATCTAGGTATTACGGGGTGTAGATCAGTGACATGTAGCTATTGCTGTGTATATTTCAGTGTAGTTCAGTTGTAATTTTTGTATTTCTGTCACATTTTTTTAACTTACATACCAGCATTGGATATGCAAATGCCATGCCAGCATTGGATATGCAAATTCCATACAAGCATTGTATACTAATCCCATACTAGCATTGGATATGCAAATCCCATACCAGCATTGGATATGCAAATCCCATACAAGCATTGTATACTAATCCCATACCAGCATTGGATATGCAAATCCCATACAAGCATTGGATATGCAAATCCCATACAAGTATTGCATATACTAATCCAATACCAGCATTGGATATGCAAATCCCATACCAGCATTGGATATGCAAATCCCATACCAGCATTGGATATGCAACTCCCATACCAGCATTGGATATGCAGATCCTATTGTACCAGTGTTTGATAGATAAGTTTCAAGGAAAGCGTAATAAGCATATCATTTATAAAATCTGTTATAATTTAGTTATTTCTTGATCATTTAGAAAATGACTAATTGTTAACCAACTGGGGCCCTGACTTGTCAAGTAGTATAAAGCACTCTCCATTATGGATCACTTAGTAACCATCCCACCTCTGTCTGCAATGGTTTAAATCTCAGATTCAGCCAATGTGGGTATGTGAGACAGTTTGCCAGTAGCTTCTCATGGGTCAATGGTTCTTTCCGGGGATTTTCCTGGGTTTTTCCTCCACCATTAATACTGGCTGCCATGTATAGCATATCATGTGCTGAAAATTGACATCAAGCTCTCAAACAACAACAACAACAACATCATCATAACCATAACACATAAATGGTCTTTGAAATATTTATATTACCATATAAATACATGGAAAACTTTCTGCTACACAGTAATCATGCATGACGTTCTGGGTTTGCACAGTGACTGATTTAATTTAATTAAAATAACTTCTTTTCTCTGTGGTAAATTCTCCATATTAATAGCTTATTATATTGTAAGGTATGTTAGACCATTATCAACAGGTCAATATATGTTGGAGGATCAATATGCATGTGTGTGTCATGATGTGACCAGGGAAAGGTGCATTGAAAGTGTTATTTCATTGGCACCTTCAGAGTGAATGTTTGCTTTTGAATGAAATAGTATAGCCACTACATGAACTATTACAGCCTTTGAATGAAATATGGTAGCCCTTGAATGAAATATGGTAACCCTTGAATGAAATATGGTAGCCCTTGAATGAAATATGGTAGCCCTTGCATGAAATATGGTAGCCATTTACTGGCCATTATTTAAATGTTGATCAACAAAAATGTTGGGAAAGTTAAAAAAAGAAGAAATGTTTGAGTACATTGCTCTTGGTTGTTAGGTTGGTTGAGTACATTGCTCTTGGTTGTTAGGTTGGTTGTTAGTTAACATTGATGTTGGTTAATTTAGGTGCAAATTAAGTGAGATGTTTCTGTCTTCACACAAGTTGTTAATTGGTCATAACAGAATGTCACTGAAGCATGCATTATGTATCACAATGTTATCAGTTTATACGTCCTATGTTGTTCACAAAGCTCAGTATATTTAAGCTGAAAATATATCATTTCTTCAAATTGTTGGTGTTGTTATTTATAATGATATTTTTCTTCTGTTGGCAGTGATGATGACAACAATTGCACCAGTGACCACTGGAAAAGCAACAACAGCAGCACCAATAACTGTAAAATCAACTACTCCTTCAAATCAAACAACAAGTCAGCCTTCAGGCACAACTACAACAGTTACACAAGAAAGAACCATTACTGTTACAAGCACAATTGTGTCAGGAAGCACCAGTACAACTACTACACTAAAGACTGGCACTAACACTGCCACAACACCAAACAGTACAGCTAATACTGAAGCCACAACTACAACACAACCAACAACAATAATTACAACATCTAAATCTACCACAGCTATCACAACATCAAATCTAATTTCCACTAGTACAACAGCACCACATCCATCTATCACAAGTACCACCATATTACAGTCAACCACAGCAAGAACATCAACATCAATACCAAGTACTACAACAAAATCTAATTTGACTTTTGTAAGTACATCAACACCGCTGGCATCTGTCACTAACATGACAACATCAACACCTGCTACCACAAGCCCTGGTACAACACAAATACCAGGAACCACAAGTACTACAACAATGCCAAAATCTACTATGTCAAGTACCATAACACCAAATCCAACCACTACTATGAGATCTGACTTAACAACTTCACCAAATATAACTGAACAACTGGGTGAGTTTTATGGTTTAAGTCTGAAAATTAACAACATTTGTATTATTCTTGTTTAGCTGGTATTTGTTGTGAATACATCCTGGTAAAAGAAAGAAGCTGTTTTGATAAAATCTTGAGTGCACAGCCATATCCAATGATTTTGAAAGGATTGCAATATCAGGATGTAACTTTTAGATTTGGATGTGCAAAAGTCAAAAGTCAAGGTCACTGTCATTTAAGTAAGAAAAACACAAATGTGCTTTTTTTTCAATTAGGTAATAAGATCATAGAAGCATATACATCTAGTATTATATTAATGTTACAGCAAATATAATCTGCTACATATTCAAAGCAAATTCAGTGTTTTTGCATTTTCTTTATGTGACCTTCATTATCATCTTTCTCCACACAAAACCATATAGGTGCTTTAAAAGATGCATATTTATTTGCAGTACAGTCGACTCCGGTTAACTGCACACCCTCGGGCTTGTCACGAGACTGTGCAGTTAACCGGAGTGTGCAGTTAACCGAAGTACAAAATATTTATTTGCCGTAGTCACTAGAATGCCAACAATAATTTTTTTTACCATACATTAATCATTGAACTTTCTCAAAACATCATCAAGGAAATCATACAAATTTAATTACCCAAACATTCAGTTACTAAAACTTCAAAAAAAATTAAATTTAATAATCCCTTATACCGTGCCAGGTCTTATTGCTACATGAATAATTTGATAGTCATTACTGTTATCCATTTAGTGATATCAGTGTTGAAGGCAATGAAAGAGATGATTTCATAGATGCAAAGCTCATTCAGAATAAAAGGTTCTATATGAAATGAAAACATAGCAAGCAGGCTTCATGATCATGATGTATCAGAGACGAGTCATACTGTTTTAATAAAACAAATTACACAATAAAGGTTTCCGTATACAGATTTAAAATATTACATTACGTGGAATATTTTATCTGTTTGGTAAAATATAGGATAATTTGGCAAACATACTTAATGACAACTTATACATCAGAGAAGAGTCACATTATTTTAAGAGAACAAATTAGAGAGGTAAATTGAGTGTATGCCATATATTACTGTCCCGTCAAGATGGAGATTTTAAAGTGCGGAAGCTACTTTATGATGCAATGCCACTAAAAAACTTTGACTGACTAAAAAAAATGTTGCAATTTTGGACACAGCCAGGGAAAAAAGAATTTCATGAACAATATATTAAGATGTGAATGGGAATGTTTTTTTTGTAATGACTGTCTGTTTTCTTGGTCTGTCTGGCTGTCTATATTAAGTGATAATGTGAATGTCTTCTTTGTAATGACTGTATGTTTTCTCAGTCTGTCTAGGCTGTCTATATTAAGTGGTGAATGTGAATGTTTTTTTTAGTAATGACTATGTTTTCTCAGTCTGTCTAGGCTGTCTATATTAAATGGTGAATGTGAATGTTCTTTTTGTAATGACTGTATGTTTTCTCAGTCTGTCTAGGCTGTCTATATTAAATGGTAAATGTGAATGGTCTTCTTTTAATGACTATGTTTTCTCAGTCTGTCTATATTAAGTGGTGAATGTGAATGTTTTTTAGTAATGACTGTATGTTTTCTCAGTCTGTCTAGGCTGTCTATATTAAATGGTAAATGTGAATGTTCTTCTTTTAATGACTGTATGTTTTCTCAGTCTGTCTAGGCTGTCTATATTAAATGGTGAATGTGATTGTTTTTTTTGTAATGACTGTATGTTTTCTCAGTCTGTCTAGGCTGTCTATATTAAGTGGTTATGTGAATGTCTTTTTTTGTAATGACTGTAAGTTTTCTCAGTCTGTCTAGGCTGTCTATAGTAAGTGGTGAATGTGAATGTTTTTTAGTAATGACTGTATGTTTTCTCAGTCTGTCTAGGTTGTCTATATTAAATGGTTAATGTGCATGTTCTTATTTTAATGACTGTATGTTTTTTGAGTCTGTCTAGGCTGTCTATATTAAATGTGAATATTTTTTTAATGACTATGTTTTCTCAGTCTGTCTAGGCTGTCTATATTAAGTGGTGAATGTGAATGTTTTTTTTAGTAATGACTGTATGTTTTCTCAGTCTGTCTAGGCTGTCTATATTAAGTGGTTATGTGAATGTCTTTTTTTGTAATGACTGTAAGTTTTCTCAGTCTGTCTAGGCTGTCTATAGTAAGTGGTGAATGTGAATGTTTTTTTAGTAATGACTGTATGTTTTCTCAGTCTGTCTAGGTTGTCTATATTAAATGGTGAATGTGCATGTTCTTCTTTTAATGACTGTATGTTTTTTGAGTCTGTCTAGGCTGTCTATATTAAATGTGAATATTTTTTTTTAATGACTATGTTTTCTCAGTCTGTCTAGGCTGTCTATATTAAATGGTGAATGTGATTGTTTTTTTTTGTAATGACTGTATGTTTTCTCAGTCTGTCTAGGCTGTCTATATTAAATGGTGAATGTGAATGTTTTTTTGTAATGACTGTATGTTTTTTGAGTCTGTCTAGGCTGTCTATATTAAATGTGAATATTTTTTTAATGACTATGTTTTCTCATTCTGTCTAGGCTGTCTATATTAAGTGGTGAATGTGAATGTTTTTTTTAGTAATGACTGTATGTTTTCTCAGTCTGTCTAAGCTGTCTATATTAAGTGGTCAATGTGAATGTTTTTTTGTAATGACTGTATGTTTTCTCAGTCTGTCTAGACTGTCTATATTAAGTGGTGAATGTGAATGTTTTTTCTTACAATGACTATGTTTTCTCAGTCTGTCTAGGCTGTCTATATTAAATGCTGAATGTGAATGTTTTTTTTGTAATGACTGTATGTTTTCTCAGTCTGTCTAGACTGTATATATTAAATGGTGAATGTAAATGTTTTTTTTTGTAATGACTGTATGTTTTGAGTTTGTCTAGGCTGTCTATATTAAGTGGTGAATGTGAATGTTCTTTTCATGAATATATGTTTTCTTGGTCTGTCTGGGCTGTCTTAGATTCCAAAACATTTATGTTAGGATTCCTATTAACGTTGCTCATGTGTTGGTATCTTAGTTATTTATTTTATTTACAAAGCTACTTTCTAAGAAATAAAAAGACAATATTTTCATAATGAGACATATATACATATATACCCTATATATACATGAGACATATCGTATATATATATATATATATATATATATATATATATATATATATATATATATATATATATATATATATATATATATACATACAGATCATCCATATCAGTGTGATGATATTACACAAATTTAATGAAAGACTGGAACTGTTAAATTAAATTTTCATTGGTATATATTTTCAATTACTGATATATACTGCAGTCTCAAGTATTGTTTAAATACTTCATAATGGTTTTTCTTCAGTTTATGCATCTAAAACATGCATTTTAACTTCACATTGCATAGGGTATATCTTTCTGCTTTAAATTAAATTCACTGTTTTATAAAATATTTTAAAACTATTGTGTTACTTTCATAGAGGAATACATTGATTGTGGATATATTAAAGTTATCTGCAAACCAGTCTTACCATAATGATTGTGGATATATTAAAGTTATCTGCAAACCAGTCATACCATAATGATTGTGGATATATTAAAGTTATCTGCAAACCAGTCATACCATAATGATTGTGGATATATTAAAGTTATCTGCAAACCAGTCATACCATAATAATTGGTTATGCATCATACAATTAGTGACTAACCGCTGATGACCTAAGTAGTTGTTAAGTCAGTATAATGTTTTAATATAGTTGATTTTATAGCTGCTGTCTCAGTGACATATTGTACAGTATTTGATTTTCTTACAGCTGGGTCAGTAACATGGTGCTTTACAGATTGAGTTTATTACAGCTGTGAGATGTTATACAGTATTAATGATTCCATTACAGCTGTCCCAAGGACAATGTTTGATAGTGTTTTGTTTTATTACAGCTGTCCCAGTGATATGTTGTAAGTATTTGATTCCATTACAGCTGTCACAATGACATGTTTTACAGTATAAAATTTTATTACAGCTGTATCAGTGATATGTTGAACAGTATTTGATTTCATTACAGCTGTTACAATGACATGATGTTTTACAGTATTTTATTTTATTTCAGCTGTTACAATGACATTATGTTTTACAGTATTTGATTTTATTGCAGCTGTCACAATGACATGACATTTTACAGTATTTGATTTTATTACTGTCTCAGTGATATGTTGTACATTATTTGATTTTATTACAGTTGTCTCAGTGATATGTTGTATAGTATTTGATTTTATTACAGCTGATTCAGTGATATGTTGTACAGTATTTGATTTTATTACAGCTGATTCAGTGGCTTGCCAGTTTGAAGATGCTTACCAGTGTGGGTACAGAAACCTTCAGCCTAATTCATCATGGGATCAGAGATCTGGTCATTTCTTCAAATTGCCACAATATGACCACACATATGGCAATGATACAGGTATAATTATAGATTATTATACTTCACTACCATTAAAGCAATTATACCATCACACTGCAGATATTTAATACATGGCTAAGCTATTCATACTTTAGTACCATTAAAGCAATTATCCCATCACACTGCAGATATTTAATGCATGGCTAAGCTATTCATACTTCAGTACCATTAAAGCAATTATCCAATCACACTGCAGATATTTAATGCATGGCTAAGCTATTCATACTTCAGTACCATTAAAGCAATTATCAATTATCCCATCACACTGCAGATATTTAATGCATGGCTAAGCTATTCATACTTCAGTACCATTAAAGCAATTATCCAATCACACTGCAGATATTTAATGCATGGCTAAGCTATTCATACTTCAGTACCATTAAAGCAATTATCACATCACACTGCAGATATTTAATGCATGGTTAAGCTATTCATACTTCAGTACCATTAAAGCAATTATCCCATCACACTGCAGATATTTAATGCATGGTTAAGCTATTCATACTTCAGTACCATTATAGCAATCATCCCATCACACTGCAGATATTTACTGAATGAAAGTCACTTTTTCAGTATTTACAGTGTGGCAACAGTAACTTTTTTAACAATAAAATCTTAGGATTGTTAGAATGTTTCCTCAGTTCGACAGGACAGCTCTGGTGGCCTAATGGTTAGATCACGGTTTGACATATCAGAGTTATCTTAGTTCACTTGAAATTACAAATGGAACAAACAGTGTAGTATGTTATATGCTGGCATGATAGGTGACATAGTATGTTATCTACTGGCATAATAGGTGATGTAGTATGTTATCTACTGGCATATTAGGTGATGTAGTATGTTATCTACTGGCATACTAGGTGATGTAGTATGTTATCTACTGGCATAATAGGTGATGTAGAATGTTATTTACTAGCATAATTGGTGATGTAGTATGTTATCTACTAGCATAATTGGTGATGTAGTATGTTATCTACTGGCATAATTGGTGATGTAGTATGTTATCTACTGGCAAAGTCGGTTATGTAGTATTTTATCTACTGGCATAATAGGTGATGTAGTATGTTATCTACTGGCATAATAGATGATGTAGTATGTTATCTACTGGCATAATAGGTGATGTAGTATGTTATCTACTGGCATAAAAAAAAAACCACTTATGTGTTCATTATTACTTTCAAGACTGGACTATTGTAACTCAATTCTGTCTGGTTCGTCACAATATTTACTCCAGAAACTTCAAAAAGTTCAAAACACAGCTGCATGGATCATCTTTAGAGTACCTCGATCAGAGCACACCTCACCACTGCTCTGTACCCTACATTGGCTATCAATTCGATACAGAATCAAACACAAAATTTGTTCTCTGTGCTATGTTTCAATGACAGATTCCAGTCCAACATACCTATCCAGTCTCACCCATGTGTATACACCAGCTAGATCCTTATGCTCTTCTTCTGATAATCATATACTCATTGTTCTCAAGGTGAAAACAAAGTCATATGGACAATGTTCGTTTGCACACCAGGGCCCGGTGACGTGGAACGAATTGCCTATTGAAATTAGACACAGTGGTCCCTTTTAAGAGTGCTCTTAAGACTCACCTGTTTCGACTGTGGGGACAAACTTAGCGATCTAATCATGTTTTGTATCTTATATGTTTTCAGCATGTTTTTTTGTTTTTCAATTTCATTGTTTTTGTCATTTGTTCTTCTGTAGTGTAGTCATATCATTATTGATGGTGTAAAGCGCTTAGAGCTTCGTAAGATTAGGCGCTATACAAAGTACTCATTATTATTATTATTATTATTATTTTTATAATAGGTGATGTAGTATGTTATCTACAGGCATCATAGGTGATGTATTATTTTATCTACTGGCAAAGTTGGTGATGTAGTATTTTATCTACTGGCATAATAATTGATGTAGTATGTTATCTACTGGCATAATAGGTGATGTAGTATGTTATCTACTGGCAAAGTCGGTGATGTAGTATGTTATCTACTGGCATACTAGGTAATGGCTGCTCTTGATCCAGTTTCAGTTGAAGCTACGAAGCAAAATAAATTTTTTTTCTATTTCAGGAAAATTTATGGTTGCCTACAACAATGTTCTGTTGGAGGCATATTATAATAAAATAGGTATGACTGGCCCAGAATATCCAAACAGAATTAATTATTTAAATAGCAGACTGTCTTCACCAAGAGGAAACTTTATGACCGAATCCTGTGTATACTTCTACTATTATCTTAATGGTACAGCTGTTAGACCAAGCCCCCTCTCAGCTCAACTCTACGTTTATGTCAATGGTAGTAGTGGAATAAGACTGGAATGGTAATTATATTCATTTCTATCTTGCGATCTTCACTTTCAATAATATTTTATATCAAGAGGATAAGAATAATCTCCTTTAAAGTCCTGACCTAAGATAAAATGAAAATAAAATTCAGCATACTTCTGTTTCACTAATTGTATTCATCTCATTGTCGGCCAAAACCATAAATTTAAAGACTACAAAAATAATAGCCACAAATGAAGAAACCCCACCTTTACCCAATGTATTTTTATTCCTTACTTACGAAACATCAGCACTATGTCTTTATTTTGATAATAAAATGTTACTTTTGACATGCTTTTAGCAAATTCTCTAGCATCATATATTGTTTAAATACCAACATAAACTCTTTAATTTTTTATTATTATTATTTTTAATTATTTTGATTTTCTTTCTTGTCCAAAAATGTCAATTTAAAGATTTGTTTAAAAATATTAGCCATATATGATGAATTTTGTCTTAAAATGCTTCATTGCTAGAGAAATTTAGTTTGTGATAAATCAGGATTATTTTTTTGTTCAAGGTAATTAAATGTTACAATTAACATGTTTTTAAGACATTTTGAGGAAATTCAATGTAATTTCCAGGTATCTTATACTGATGGAAACCACATGTAACAGAACTGTAATTTACTGGCTGCAGTTATCATATTTATATGCCAACATAACATAACAGTCTTTTTTCATTACAGTTATCATATTTATTATCAAAATAGGTATGATCATATAAACCGTACTGTCAGTGGCTGGTTGAAGGGTTGGGTATCTGTTCAGTCCGGACATGTCAATGTCATCTTTGATGCAAAGACTGTAACTGCCACAACAGTCTGGCCAGGAGTTGTGGCCCTTGATGATGTGTCAGTTATCACTGGATCTTGTCCACCCTATCCAGACTGTGGCCACGACACATTCAGATGTAACACAACCAGAGTTTGCATACCAGTCGACATGCAGTGTGATGGTAGTAATGACTGTTTAGATGGCTCAGATGAGGAAAATTGCATCAGTGAGTTTTCCTTCTTATCCTTGCTGCTGTTGATTTTGTTTGCATTCATTAATATTTCTTCCTAGGGATTGAAAGGCAAATATTCTCTTTTACACAACTTGTTTATTAATCAAATGATAATTTTATGCAAAATTCTTAATTTCTCATTGTGTATGCCTGATTCATCAATGATATCCAAAGCAAACAATATTATATTATATCACTAGATACATTTTAAAAATATTTTATTGGTATGGCATTTACAGTGGTCAGATACTTTTTAAGCCATATAGGATAAGGAAAACATGTATAACACAGGTAGGGTCCCCAAGTGGCCAAGTGGTCTAAAGCGCTCACTTCTACGGATTACTGCCATCTCACTTCTGTCTGCATGGGTTTGAGTCTCAGGCTCGGCTAATGTGGTTAAGTGAGAAAGCTTGCTGGTAGCTTCTTGTGAGTCGGTGGTACTTTACAGCGTTTGCCCATTCCTTCTTCCATCATTAATACTGGCCACTATGTATAGCCTATCTTGTGCTGAAAATGGCATTAAACCCTATAGCATCAGGCATATTCATGTTTCTGCTTTATGTGTTGAATATGACATGAATAATGGTATACTACTTCCCAAATCTGTCCCTCATATGAAATGAAACTTTCATGTCTATACATCAAGGACAATAACTCTTGCCCACTAACCACCATCCTCAGCCAGGTGTCACTAGTTGTAAGTTTCTTGCTGACTACATATTGTTCCAAGAACTGGTTGAAAATGTATGCTAAATTTGATCCATCAAATGAGGAATTTTAAAAATATTTTTGAGGATTATTCATTATACATTATTTTAGTTAATTCTGACCAGAAGCAATGTCAGATGTCTAGTCATCTGGTGTAAGATTGGTAGTGTTCAGTGACTGTATAGCTTCATACAGGTCATTCATGCCTTGTGATGTAGGAATGGAAAGTTATAAATGCCAGACATCTATGTCATAGATCTGTCAATCCATCTAGCATTACCATTACTCACTAGTTAAGCTGTTTTGATTTTGACAAACCATCCAGACCAATTTGTACATTCTATGTACATTGCTAGCCATTTATTCAGATTACACCATCTGGCATGTTCCTCTCAGAGACATTGTCAATGTCATTATCTGGCATGTTCCTCTCAGAGACATTGTCAAGGTTATCATCTGGCATGTTCCTATCAGAGACACTGTCAAGGTCATTATCTGGCATGTTCCTCTCAGAGACATTGTCAAGGTCATTATCTGGCATATTCCTATCAGAGACATTGTCAAGGTCATTATCTGGCATGTTCGTATCAGAGACATTGTCAAGGTCATTATCTGGCATGTTCCTATCAGAGACACTGTCAAGGTCATTATCTGGCATGTTCCTCTCAGAGACATTGTCAAGGTCATTATCTGGCATGTTCCTTTCAGAGACATTGTCAAGGTCATTATCTGGCATGTTCCTCTCAGAGACATTGTCAATGTCATCATCTGGCATGTTCCTCTCAGAGACACTGTCAAGGTCATCATCTGGCATGTTCCTATCAGAGACATTGTCAAGGTCATTATCTGGCATGTTCCTCTTAGAGACATTGTCAAGGTCATTATCTGGCATATTCCTCTCAGAGACATTGTCAATGTCATCATCTGGCATGTTCCTCTAAGAGACACTGTCAAGGTCATCATCTGGCATGTTCCTATCAGAGACATTGTCAAGGTCATTATCTGGCATGTTCCTATCAGAGACATGGTCAAAGTCATTATCTGGCATGTTCCTATCAGAGACATTGTCAATGTCATCATCTGGCATGTTCCTCTAAGAGACACTGTCAAGGTCATCATCTGGCATGTTCCTATCAGAGACATTGTCAAGGTCATTATCTGGCATGTTCCTATCAGAGACATTGTCAAGGTCATTATCTGGCATGTTCCTATCAGAGACTTTGTCAAGGTCATTGTCTGGTATATTCCTCTCAGAGACATTGTCAAGGTCATCATCTGGCATGTTCCTATCAGAGACACTGTCAATGTCATTATCTGGCATGTTCCTCTCAGAGACATTGTCAAGGTCATTATCTGGCATGTTCCTATCAGAGACATTGTCAAGGTCATCATCTGGCATGTTCCTATCAAAGACATTGTCAAGGTCATTATCTGGCATGTTCCTCTTAGAGACATTGTCAAGGTCATTATCTGGCATGTTCCTCTCAGAGACATTGTCAATGTCATCATCTGGCATGTTCCTCTCAGAGACACTGTCAAGGTCATCATCTGGCATGTTCCTATCAGAGACATTGTCAAAGTCATTATCTGGCATGTTCCTATCAGAGACATTATCAAAGTCATTATCTGGCATGTTCCTATCAGAGACATTGTCAATGTCATCATCTGGCATGTTCCTCTAAGAGACACTGTCAAGGTCATCATCTGGCATGTTCCTATCAGAGACATTGTCAAGGTCATTATCTGGCATGTTCCTAACAGAGACATTGTCAAGGTCATTATCTGGCATGTTCCTATCAGAGACTTTGTCAAGGTCATTGTCTGGTATATTCCTCTCAGAGACATTGTCAAGGTCATTATCTGGCATGTTCGTATCAGAGACATTGTCAAGGTCATCATCTGGCATGTTCCTATCAGAGACATTGTCAATGTCATCATCTGGTATATTCCTCTCAGAGACGTTGTCAAGGTTATCATCTGACACACATGTTCAGTCTTCTTTAATTTTTACCTATAGGATTTACATGTAGCTCCACATTGACACAGTTCTTATCAAGTATGACAGTTTCAGTTATACAGATGGTTACTAGACCCAGCTGACTTTAGCACAACACCCATACAGACACCATTTTGAAGTGTATGATAAATTTGTCGAAAACTTGTATTGTTAAGAAAATTTTATTTATATATTTTTCCCAATTAAACTTTAAACCACATCACCTCCTGTTGTACTGCTTGCAACTTAAGAGAGCAGGTTATCTTTCATATGGGGAATCCAACCTACTTCTCTGGATGACTGCCTGAGGTAAGATGTGCAACAATTCCTCTACCATTTAGCTATTATCTTAATGTGATTGGAGAAAGTATTCTAATGTGAAAAGACATTTTTCAGTAAATTATGTTTCTCCTAAATGCGTACCTCATCACATTATTTTAATACCCTCCCACATGAACATCCTGTTTTTACAGTGTTCAGCTCAACTTAAACCTGGTGGTTGCAAGGGGAAGTAATGGGTAAGAGTTATTGCCCTTTGTATACTGTATTCTGTGAAAAGGAACTTGGAAGGGCTTGATTTTGAGCCTGTAATGTTATTTTGATTAGAGAAGTTATACAGTAGAAAACATAAGTTGCTGAAATTTTTGCTCCCCCTTAAATTGATCTTATTTTTTCTGCCATTTCTACTGATTACATCACTTTAACTTGGGAGTCTAATTTTGTATACTGTTACATACAGTGAATGTCATTTATATATATTGCTGCCTTAATGAACATTAAATTGAGAGAGAACTGTCCAAAATATTACATTGTGTTTGTCATGTACCTGTATAACTTATGCTTACTTAAAACATGGGACCGCTCCAGTGGCCTAGTGGTTAGAGCATCTGCTGCAGAAGTAGGAGGTCGTGGGTTCGATCCCCAGCCGAGTCATACCAAAGACTTACAAAATTGGTACTTACAGCTGCCTCGCTTGATGCTCAGAAGTAAGAGGTTAGTGTTAGGACTGGTCAGCTTAGTGTCAGGATAATGTGACTGGGTGGGACATCATGCTACATGTCTGTGGCATGATGCCCCAGTGCTAGACATCACTGTAAACTGCCTCACTGCAGACATCGTAGCGATATGACTGAAAAATTGTTAAAGCTACATTAAAAATCCTAATCAAACAAACGAACTTAAAAGATGGCATAATTTTGTGGCTGTTATAAGGAATAACATTCTTGTATGCAGCTTGTACAATATACAATGTAAAGTCACAGTACACAGTACACTACACTACAACTTGTACAATATGCAATGTAAAGTCACAGTACACAGTACACTACAACTTGTACAATATACAATGTAAAGTCACAGTACAAAGTACATGACAACTTGTACAATATACAATGTAAAGTCACAGTACACAGTACACTACAACTTGTACAATATACAATGTAAAGTCACAGTACACAGTACACTACAACTTGTACAATATACAATGTAAAGTCACAGTACAAAGTACATGACAACTTGTACAATATACAATGTAAAGTCACAGTACACAGTACACTACAACTTGTACAATATACAATGTAAAGTCACAGTACACTACAACTTATACAATATACAATGTAAAGTCACAGTACACAATATAACATGCAATACACTATGATTGCCATTAAAACATTAGAATGGGAGGAACTGTACCATATGCCTCATCATGCTTGTCATCCACCTCAATCTAAGGTGTACATCTCAACAATATCATGGAATACATTATGACTGCCATATGAACATTAAAACTGGGGAACTGTGCAATAAACCTCATCATTCTTGTCATCCACCTCAATTCAAAGTTCACATTTATAACATGGAATACATTATGACTGCCATACAAACATTAGAATGGGAGGAATTATATAAATATACCTCATCATGCACCTCAACGTAAAGTGTACACTTAAAACATTGAATACTTTTTTTACTGCCATAAAAGCATTAGAACTGGTGATCTGTACAACATACATCATCATGCTTGTCATCCACCTCAATTTAAAGTGTACACATATAACATGGATTACTTTATGACTGCCATAGAAACTTTAGAAATGGAGGAACTGTACAACACACCTCATCATGCTTGTCATCCACCTCAATTTAAAGTGTACACTTATAACATGGAATACTTTATGACTGCCATAAAAACAGTATAATTGGGGAACTCAGAATGAGTACAACATACCTCATGCTTTTTATTCACCTCAACGCAACATTTATACTTTTAACATAACATATTTGAATGGTTGCTATGGAGAACTTTACAATATATGAAATATATGATCAGCTACCTTAATATTTCATAATAATTCATTTTTATTAATTTACAGGCAAACCAGACTATCAAGTCAAGCTAATCAATGGGGATGGCTCCTATGGCAGCATTGCCATTTTCTACCAGGGTCTTTGGAGGCCAGTATGTATGTCTAAATTCAGATTGACAGAAGGCAACACCAAGATTGTTCAAATGGCATGCACAAAAATGGGTTACAAGTAAGGTTGCCTTTCTTGTTTTCTTTATAGGGATTATTAAACCAAACCAGTATTGATCTGTTCTGGAAATTGAATGAAGTACATTGGTTGCCCTTTTATATGGAACTACCCACCAGTAGCCACCTTCTTGTCATGGACGGTTTTCTCTGCATGAAAAAGTGTGTGTATAAACTACCCGTCTGATGATGCCACTTTCCCGGTACAGAATGGGTGACCTGAGAAGTTGATAGGAGGGTGCTGTACAATATTATACTATATTATATGCAAATTTGTCTTGGATGGACCAGAGATAATTCTGTTTCCAAAGATGATGTAATTTATTAAAGCTACACACTCCCTTGATAATGCACACCCTGATAACTCACAAACCCACTTATAATGCAGGGTCAGATGTGAACCCCATTTGGTAAACCAGAAAATACCCCAAAAATGCATCCCTATTTCTTTAACTTAAGAAAAACTGCGATCAAAACTGGTAACCGAAAAGTTGATTTGCTGCTCATTTTATGATAAAAAATGGATGATATGACCTGGAAATTTCAATCAACATTTTGAAATTATCAACTTTTAATTAGAGGTCACTTAATTAGTTACATTTTCTTTCCAAATGACATTCTTAGTACATGTATACTGTAACTAAAGATATTCAAGGAATGTTTGGTCAATGAAAATATCACTTAATTTTTCAGGTGTATGCAGTACAATAATATTTAAATGCCAATTAAATAATTTTGTATCAAGTCAAATTTGTGCTTTAGCTCTGTAGGTTAGTTACTCATCATAAATACAATGTGTATTTAAATGTAAAATATATAAATATACCATATCAACAATGTACACAAGCATTTCTATGAGAACTTATAAAATGCTGACCATGTTCTGATAAAAGACTTGCAGAAGTAAATTAATGGATTGTTGCACTGAATTTAAAGCAATTGCCTCCCTTGTATTATCACATTTATTGAGTCTTTTGAATAAAAACAGCAGTTGAAATAAAAGTTAAAATTAAAAGGCATGCAAATCCTACATACATAAAATCTAGCTGCTCTGGTCATATGTCGGGTGAACTCATTTCAGTTGATCAATCAAACACCGTTACAAATGTTATTATGTATCATGATTAAACTACCTTAAATTAACTGACTCATTTATAACTGTGATCAAATACAGCGAGGCATCCAAGCTGTTTTCACAGATGCGGACTTTTGTGGGAAAGCAAGTTTACAAGAATTCCTGAATTGGCAATTGGAGCTATGATCATGATATCAATATTCTGTGACTTGATCAATAAAAAAAATTGTTTGCTGTTGGAAACAGTTAGTGTAGTTCCCTGTTGCTTTGAATCCTAGCTTGGTGCTATACAATTAAATATGACTCCAGGAACCAGACTAATCACCAAAACAAAAAGCATTGTTGATATACACAGATGTTTTCATGTACACGCTATGTTTTTTGAAACCCTCGGTAACTCGTGGCCTCGCTTATACTGCAGTCTATGTTTATAGACCCCTTGTGCATGAGTTATCGAAAGAAAGGTGTACTACTATAATAATGTCATTTGATGATAATTTGTGGCATTTATACTAGTGATCAATACTATAACTATTTTTCAGTGGAAGATTCCAAGGTGCATTTGTCAATTCATGGCACCATCCAGTGGAGTTTGCTATGGAAATATCTTGCAACATATCTTGCAACTACGACCAAGTTGACATCTCCAATTGTAGCATGAATTTAACTGGAACTACAGAAAGAACCATCTATTGCTACTATTACCAGGCTGCCTTTTGTAGTAATGATGGTAAGACACACTTAGAAATGATCTGTAATTATCATGTTACCTGACTTGATTATATTACCAGGCTGTATTTTGTAGTAATGATGGTAAGAAACACTTATATATGATCTGTAATTATAATTTTACCTGATTTGTTATTATTACCAGGCTGCCTTTTGTAGTACTGATGGTAAGAAACACTTAGACATGATCTGTACTTATCATGTACCTCACTTGCTACTATTACCAGGCTGTCTTTTGTAGTAATGATGGTTAGAAACACTTAGACATGATCTGTACTTATCATGTTGTTACCTGACTTGCTACTGTTACCAGGCTGTCTTTTGTAGTAATGATGGTAAGAAACACTTAGACATGATCTGTACTTATCATGTTACCTGACTTGCTACTACTACCAGGCTGCCTTTTTTTTAGCAATGATGGTAAGAAATACTCAGGCATGATCTGTATTTAGCATGTTACCTGACTTGCTACTGTTACCAGGCTGTCTTTTGTAGCAATGATGGTAAGAAACACTTAGACATGAGATCTGTACTTATCATGTTACCTGACTTGCTACTACTACCAGGCTGCCTTTTTTTTAGCAATGATGGTAAGAAATACTTAGACATGATCTGTATTTATCATATTACCTGACTTGCTACTATTACCAGGCTGCCTTGTGTAGTAATGATGGTAAGAAACATACACAAGAAGTTCACATTCTTGAAGAATAATTGATGTTTTAGAAATTAATCATAATTATCACTTTGCCTGATATTTTGTGTCTCTTAAACAGGTGTCCCATTACCAGTATTTATAATAGATTACCAGTATTTATAATAGATTACCAGTATTTATAATAGGTTACCTTGAATCTCTCAAACATTCCAGGTCTACCAACCGTTACATTTTTGGCTGATTTTTTAAAGAAATTACCCTTAAATAATTGAGCACAAATTACTGAAATGTAAATGAGATAAAATCCTGTTTAAAGCTTGTTCAGATTTAATTCAGATCTGAATTTTATATTATACTGGGTTGAAATTGTCAGGGAACCTGAATAACTTGACCATCATATGTTGGAAACTGTAAACTGCATATTTTGGGATGCAAAGTGGATGCATCATCAAGCTGTTGCTTTTTTTTAAAATGGCATACAGTAGTGACATATCAGGATGAAAAAGTTAATAAACTTCTTAGAAAATTTTAATAGCACAGAAGAATGAAATGAAATTTTCAGATTCTAGGTAAGAAAAAAAAGTCAGGAGTTGCAATAATTAGGTTTAGTGGACAATACATGAATATCACATAACATCAAAGATGATTTCTATCAATGATTTTTATTAACTTGGTCCATGTGATTGTTTTAGAAGATTACGCCTAGCTGAAGGATATCAAAAAGCCCTTGAGGGCATGCAGGGGTTTGGAATTGCAGTTTGTGAAACTCTGCCAGAGGTAATTAGGGTTCCTGTAAACTTTAAAAACTTTTGAGTTGAACTCAATGGTCCCTGGATTATAAATCTGGCCACCCAAATGAAGTTGGTGCTACCATCCAAGGAGTAGAGAGGTGGATTTCTGATGTGAAATCATGGATGACATGTAACAAGCTGCAGATGGATGATGATAAAACTGAGGCCATTCTGATTACACCACAAAAACTTTCTCATTCACATCCTTTACCTCAAACAATAAATAGTAGCAACACCAATATTAAATTCACAGTCAGTACAAAAACTAGGTGTTACTCTGGACAGTACTCTCACATTGCACCAATATGTCATGAACATATGCAAGGCTGCATATCTTGAGCTGAGATGCATCAGTTCCATTCACAAATATCTTTCAGTTGATGTCACTAAAATGCTTTTGTTTTCATTAGTACTTTCAAGACTAAACCAGTTTAAAGAAGTATTGTCAATCCTGTAACAGTGCAACTTTTGCAGCAGAAATTTCATGATCAACAAGATCAAAAGCTTTCTTGAAGTCAAGGAAAACAATCTCAGTCATATGTCCATTATCCATTTCCTTCAGCCAAATTTGGTATGTCCTGTTTGGCACGAGTGGTACTTTCCAAATCTTGGTCATGCTTTGTGAAATAGAGAGTAAGTTTCAAAAGCTTGGTAGACCTAATTGGGTACCTGCTTTTCAAATAATTGTTTCAATACAGGTAGAATTGATTTTGGTCTATATTTTCCTTAATCTTTTTTTTCTCCTTTTTTTTTTGAAGATAGGTGTGACCTTTGCACATTTCAATGTTTCTAGAAAAGTACCACTTATTATACATAAATTTAGGATCAGCATTAAAGTTATTACTAGTGGAGCAATTTTAAAAATTTGTAGACCAATACCATCCAATAATAATAATAATAATAATAATAATAATAATAATGAGGACTTTGTATAGCACCTAATCTTTCGAAGCTCTAAGCGCTTTACACCATCAAAAATGATATGACTACACTGCAGAACAACAAATGACAAAAACAATGAAATTGGACAACATAAAAACATGTTGGAAACATATAAGATACAAAACATGATTAGGTCGCTAAGTTTTTCCCTTCAGTCGAAACAGGTGAGTCTTGAGAGCACTCTTAAAAGAGACCACTGTGTCTTTGTGTCTAATTTCAATGGGCAATTCAGAGGATGTATAATATTCACCTTTATTAGCATATCAAAAACACCAGCTTCACTAACATTAGCTATTGAAAATAAATTATCATCAATAATGTTGGCTCTTATAAATGATAGAAGAGCATTAAGTTCATAATGTCTTGGTACTTTTACTTTTATCTATAGCCTGTTTATAGTAGTTCTCTTTTGCCTTATCTATTAAGTGTTTATCTTTATTTTATTCCAAATTTGCTTGAAATTACTTGGTTCCATATTTATTGTTTATTCAATTTCATGGAAATGTGTTGATGCTAGACTTGTTATGCAGTTTATCTTATCTAGACTTGTTATACAATTATCTTATTCATTTTCATGGAAATGTGTTGATGCTATACTTGTTATGCAATTTATCTTATTCAGTTTCATGGAAATGTGTTGATGCTAGACTTTGTCATGCAATTTATCTTTTAATTTTGCAGTTATTAGTTTATTGGTAGAATTCATTGCATGCAATACAAATTTTCATATGTGTAGGATTTCATTGGGTTAAATGAAATAAATATGAAATAATTTTCTTTGTCTGTATGGAAGATACTGATTATTGTGAGGTAATGATAACTACCTATTATATTTGCTTTTGTAATGTTTAAATAATCTTGTAGGTTAAAGATCTGTGAATTTTATGCAACAGTAATCAAAAATATAGTAGCATAAGGTAAATTTGTTATTGACTGCTCACTCGGTAATCAATGGGTGCTCATACTTTTTAATGCTACTCTTAGAAAAAGGAGT
>JARLTB010000050.1:8487500-8672500 GCA_030141615.1 Unio pictorum
TTTAATGCACAAAAAAATCCTTTATCTCTATAAAGTCATGTATATATTACTTTATGATACCAAAATATGGTACTTTAAGTCGAAATAACAAAAACGAAAGAAAAAACTCTTAAAGTATGTTTATTTTAATTACAAAATAAATAACGTCTGAATTTTAACCCTTAGTTAGCAAACAACTTGCGGGAAATTTAACTTAAATTAAAACTACGTTATAGTGATTAAAATCATAAATGAAAATGATAGAAATGGAGCATGAACATAACATGTTTCTACCATACAATTAGTTGGTAAATTATAATCTTAATTTTATTAATATTTTTAATGATACATGAATAAATCATGTACTAAGTTATATAATACACTCTACATAATACATATTAACATAGAGTTTACATGTTAGTACCTATATGGGCATTCTGAATGTCGTCCTGAAAAATAAAAGTAAATTTTGAAATTATGAAAATAACTGGTTTCGTCGGTTTTATAAAGACACCACAATATGAATGCACATATTCGTCTATAGATAATATACATATGTATGAATCCAATTTCATATAACGAGATAATGCTTCCAGCAATATCCACTTGGACAATCAAATTATTTTGAAAACCATCATTCTCAATTGAAGGACACAGCTGTGCAAAAATGTTGCCTTTTAGAGAAAAGTCACATATTGACAGCTCAACGTGACCTGTACCGGAGGGAATCAGCAAGTACTTTAGTAGTTACAAGATAATTTAAAGTAATATCAAACACATACAATGCAATTAAAACTAATTTGATGGAGGTATCACTTATCATTTATACCCAGGTGTCCGTATTCATAGACACTGCTTTACCTTGATTAGTTGTATGAAGGTAGTAAGCAAAATTCACACTTCGTTACGTAATATGCAGGAAACTTTGCCAGCCTATTATAAAATAAGGAAATGTTATCGTCTGGAGAAAGACATACATGTAAGGTATAATCCTCAAGATCATAAATAATTATATGAAAATTATATAATTAGATCAATAAATCAAAATATATTTTTTTTATTATACGTATAGGTAAAATATATTTGAACACTTTTATTAATACATGAACATGTCATACAAGTGAAAACCCTAAAGCTAGATTGTTTGTAATTATTGACGGATGATAGATTTTTTTTTTTTACTTATTACTTACTTGTTGTCTCAACGTGCTGTCCTAAAAATACAAAACAGTGAAAATTTGAGAGAAATATATGACCTTAGGTCATCATGTTTAATAGACAAAATATATGGTCAAACATAGTCTCAAAAATACATTCATGGCATGACATGAGCTGCGTAAACCAATCCTAAATCTCTTGTCTGTGTTTCACGTTTGTAAAAATATGATTGAACCTTCCGTTTTTCCATCGGACAGCGCTTATCATTGTTGAGTTAGAGAATGAGAGTGAGGGAGAGAGAGAGTTGCAGGCCACGCTCAAATCATTGATATCAGAGTTGAATAATCGCTGATAACTTGTTTGTTTATTTTGCTGTATCAGTTCGTTATATAATCAACGTTAATAAAGCATAGGGAATGAGAGATGCAACATATCAAAAGTCCAATATTTGAATTATTTGTGATGCGAATGTGCAAAGGACATTACAGACATTATATCAGCCTCCCCATTACATAGCATTTTATATTTGTCACACTAGCAGTGATGTTCTTAACGTTCATGGTTGTGAAACCAGGTTTCACTTATTTTGCTGTCAGAGTAATACCATGAAATATACTAACAGGTTGTTGTTAGTGATAATTGAAACCGTTTACAAATTCGTTGAATAGTTTAATGGACGTGCATGTATTATATATGCTATAATATAAAACTTTCAACATAAACCTTTGTGCGCATTGGACGCGATTATATATTGTATTAATTACTTCTGTTTTATGAGATTCGTGCTGAAAGATATACAAGAACAGTGACAGCTAAATCGGTAAAATCAAGTTCATTCACCTCTTTTCGATAGCAAATACGTACGCATGCGCATATTAGTAACTATTAAAAAAACGTTTGATATGGCTTGAACTGAGTACTATAAATTCGAATTCAAGAAAAGCAATTGTAATGAAATATTAATTCTTTTCAGATATCACCAACCCGACTTTAGAGATTCTTTGACCATTTTCTTCGCAGCAATATTTTACTTCGAAACACCAGATTGAACGGTTGAAGCCGGACAAACTCATTTTAAACACCATATTATCTAAATGTATGACCATTAGCAGCAGAGGGGGCGAATCCTACAACTTTTTCCAGGCGTCCATTCGCTAATCCGAGGCTTCCTACAAATACTGTCCTTTCGGCAAATTAACGCTTCAGTGAAATCCTAAATTGCTAGCAATTTCAGGGATTTTCCAGCAAACAAATGACGCCATGTCGCTGTCGCGCACGTGGGTTAATACATTATTTCAACCGAATATTTGATCAAGTCCGATACGATATTGTGTTCGAGGGTCATGCAAATTTATTGTTAGAAATCCGTGTGGGACCGACTGAGCATGACTAAAGAAATTTCGAAATTGATTGAAGTCTATATCGGTGCACCATGTCTGCCAAATATTTCGAAGCGTATGTGTATCAACGCCGTTGAATACAGCAATAATATTACAGTTATCTCTGATCACTTTTGGAATCTGAGTGTAGCGTTGAGTGACATATATCACGTCAGTGTTTTTATGTCTGACTCGGGAAAATATTCTAGCTGGGTTTTTTTGATTGTCTAACATTAGATCATCGTATACGACTAAATTGTTAATGCTCCCATCAAGGTCATCCACGGATGGTGCCTCATCAATATCAGTTATAAAATCAATGACTTTCACACCTTTAATTTCTGATGCATTCTCGTTAAAATCCTTTAACACTTTATAGCATCGTTGATCATCTACGCTAGGAGCAACTAAATACAACTTATCCCACTTCATTCATCTCATTATTAAATTGAGCAACAATTGCGTCTTGCCGGATCCAGATGACCCGATTATCATTGCGCGGATAGAGTTTGGTAGCGCTGCATGATGCTTAACTGATTCTCTTGTTTTAGTCGCTGAAAAATCAATTATATTCATATCTCTATACATAAATTATGGATCTATATTGTGCGAAGTGTAAAACGCGTACTAGCACAAATGATGTGACGACGATTACAACTAAAAATAGCAGATCAGCACTTACTGGTAGATGTGCAATTTAAAAAAAAAAAACGAGGAGGTGATATCGCAGCCAAGTTAGTAAAACTCCCTGGAACGCCGTGGGCAAAGTATCCAGGAGAAAAGCACCTTCCAGGATATAGCTACTGTGGCCCAGGAACACGATTAGATATCAGACTTGATGATCAAAATCAGCCCCGACCAGGTGAGTATCCGATAAACGCTATTGATAAGGCGTGTGTCATGCTCATGATGTTGCATATAAAAGCAGCAATTTGCAACACAGGCATCTCGCGGATGTGAAATTAATTCATGCGCTAAATGCTATTCCTGATAAATCTTTCAAAGAAAAATTGGCTTCGTGGTTGGTAAAATCAGCTATGAAAGGCAAATTGATGTTAGGTGCCGGTAATTAAATAACAACATGGAATCTATTTATTATTCTCCAAAAGGATACTGGAGGGGTAACGCTGCAATCAATAAACTCGCCAACGCCGCAAAAGTGAAAAAGACCACTGCGGCTAATTGGTTATCCAAACAGGCTATATGGCAAATTTATCTACCGCGTCCTAAACAAATCAATTTCTCGCATTTTGATGTTACTGTACCCAATGAAGTTCATCAAGCTGATTTATTATTTTTGCCACATCACGACGGCTATAAATACGCGCTAACCGTAGTTGATGTTGCGAGTCGATACAAACAAGCAGAGCCGTTAAAAACAAAGTCGGCCACTGAAGTAGCTTCTGCATTTGAAAGGATTTATCGACGAGACCCACTACGCTGGCCAAATCTGTTACAAGTTGATCATGGCAAGGAGTTTCAGGGTGTGGTTGCATCTACAATGAAACATCACAATGTCACAATACGTCGAGGACATACTGCTCTACATCGCGATCAGGCAATTGTTGAACGATTCAATCGGACTCTTGCTGAGCGGTTATTTGGATATCAATACGCAAAATATTTCATCCAAGAAACAAGATCTCGTGAATGGGTCAAAAGGTTACCAGGGGTAGTTGCAGCGCTAAATAACGAAATTACCAGAGCAATCAATATGAAACCTAACAACGCAATAAAAAAGTATATACCACAACCACGAAACGCTTGCGTTTCTCAGCCAATTCTTGGTAATGTCACCGTGAGATATTTATATGAACCAGGAGAGCTTGAAGGTGGTAGAAAAAGGGCTACTGATCCTATTTGGAGTGTCACTACGCATAGCATATCTACTATAACACAATCAACTGGTAGAACTCCAATCTATAAATTGGATTCAACTGCCCCTCAGCGGGGTTTTACACGCGAACAACTACAAGTGATACCTGACGATACTCAATTGCCGCCGCATGGTCTTAACTAGTCTGTTGCACTCAAGACAAGTCAACATCACCATCACATTGTTTATGACATGACCGAGACTGTTATTTTTTCTGTCTACGGTAAATTGGCGAGGATCTTTATCCGAATAACGCCAACGCATTATACAATTGCAACTCGCGCAGTGATTATTCTGTTGTTGTCGTAACTCGATTATTAATTCGGCATCAATATCAAATTCTCATTGTTATATTTTGTCTTGTTGTTTGTAACCGGAGAGTTTTTTATTAATGATGCTAACATCAATATCATCCATTGTTGTGTCATCATCGAAAACTTCGAAGTTGATTTATTCGCCGTACTCTAGACACTGCAAGATAGACTAAATTTGACCACTCAATGCGATTATCAACTATCCAAACAATTGTATCCATGATGGTTAATCCCTGCGAGGAATGTATCGTCGTTACATAACCCAGTGTCCATGGCGATTTATCAGCACGCAATGCGTCTTCGACAGCACTGATATCAACCAGCACAATATCATTCAACACTAGTGTTTGTTTTTCTGTTCCTGACTCTGTCAGGCGTCCTGGAATTTCAACTTCAATATTCTGTCGCCGTGTATCATAGGGTCTATAACACAGCGGCACTGGAAGCGTTGGGAATTTTTCTTTGTGAAGCTTAAACAACTTTTTCTGAAGTGTGTCTTTGACTATCTTTCTACTTGCCACTACAAAATCATTTGGTCTCCATGCTTCCCAAAATTCCTCCATGGGAGTTTCAGGAATTATTTCTCTGATTATTTCACATTGGATTCTATCGGTTGTAATCTAATTAATTTCTTGACCTCACGCAATTGTTCATCAAGTGCTCTATAGTCAGTATCAATTTCTTCATAATAGTCAACAAACCCTTTCAACCATTCATGCGGGGATAAACCGACAAGTGGTGGTGGTTGGCCATGATCGCCGCACATTATTACTTTCGTATTCGTGCGCAGTAACCAATCAAGAAACATTTTTAATACATCTACCGAAACCGTACATATCTCATCCCAAATAATAACCCCAGGGATAAATTTCTCACCCATTCTTTCAGGGGTCCATTCATCACCCTTGTATCGAAAAAAGCTGTGATAAGTGTAAGCGTCGACGTTTCGTTGTTTTATTTCTCGCGCTAATCTATGGGTTAGTGTCAGCACAATCATATTTGTGAAATCCTTAGGATTTTTCCCTCGATATAATTCAATTGCCCGAGTCGTCTTTCCCGACCCGACACAGCCGTTTAAATAAACTGTTTTATATCTACAAATCGGATCTGATATCGGTGGTACATTAGAACGTTCTGATAAATTATCTCCTTGTAAGTAACTGTTTTTAATCTCAACGTCTGCTGATTCAGAATAATCACGCAGTATTTCCTTTTTAATGCTCCATGTACCCCAGTGCTCGTTACTACCGCTAGTAAATTTAGTCACCTCGTTGATGTACTTTTTGTCAATATAAAATGAATCAACTGCAACTCTAACAGCAGTGTCAGGAAATCTTTTTATCATTGAAAATAAATTGATACAAGCATAACCCAGCATAGACGACCTCAAATGTGTATACGGAGAACTGTAACCGTCGCTGTAAGTAACAATTGTACCCAATTTTGTTCCATTGGACAACAAAGCGTCCTTGAGATTCACATATGTTTTTAGATACTGCATCTGCAATTACAAAGTCATATTCGGTTTTATCTATAATCAACCGTGAAGAATATCTTTTATAGTCACATTTGCCACCCTGAGTGAATTTTCCAATTATTCTTCTGCCGAGATCTTTTGCTTCACTGTTTCGTTGATTAAATACACGTTTGGACCACTCAATGATATATTTTTCATCTGCCTGAATATGTTTTATGGATTCGTCAATTATACTATCAAGACTTTCTGGTTCTGGTAACCAGACATTAGTTTGTTTCCGATATGATATAATTGCTTCACTGACTGTCAACGAAATGAACATTTTTGTGTCAATCATGAACCTTAATAAAGCTATTGGCAGCCACTTCTTTTCAGACATGTGTCTACCAATCCAAATATAACAAGCGCGATGAAATCCTGTTGCGAATTCAAATGATACTACCAGAGCAAAACCGGTTAAATCAAAATCAGGCAGTGGTTCATTAATCGCAACACGAGTCATTTCGTGGGTGGGGTGTCCAAATCGTTTAAAATACTCAGTACACTCTCCATAACCAAGAAAACTCGCTGGATAACAAGCAAAAATATCAACTGAAATGATACTTTCACGATCGTATTTGTTATTGTATAAACCTCCATGATTAAATTCGAGGCAACTAGCCTCAATATCTGGCAAGAATTCAGTTCGTGTTGGTTTCCATGTGTTTTTCTTTCTTGCAAAATTAGCTGCAACCGATGGAATTGTAAAACAGTTTGTCAATAATTGTTCATCGGTGGCTTCCCCTATTGTTAAAAATCCACTAGCTGTTTTTTTCATCTTGTTGTGAAACGCTTCAGTGCGATATAATTCACCATTTGGTCTTACAAACTGATCAAAAATATCCGTTTGATTTTCAGCGCTGCGAAGTAACCACACTGACACAGGGTCATTTTTACTCAAATGCGCAATATCATCGAATAGTTTCTCTTCAACGAGAAAACCATCCTTGGAAAATTCTTCTCCCAAGAATTCCTCGGGTATATACTTTATTGTTCTGTTCCGTGGAAATATTGTGACCGCGGACGTCCATGCGTGTTCGTTATGATCAATAATTTTAATTGGGGCTCCATTTTTATTATATTTTGATTCATATAATACTTTTCCGGTTATCGTCATAACCGTTATTGGAAATCTCAGTGATGTTTCTAATTTCGCTATATCGCTAATAGTTGCTCCGTTCTTCCTAACTGTTAATTCCAAGTCATTTATTTTTTTGCGTCTTAGATCGGTCAATTTATTTCCACGCAACGCATTTGTGAAGTGTTCTATTATTCGTTCTGCTACACAATTGAGTGGCAAAGACACTGACGACGAGTATTTCATTGGTTTTAGTTTTCCTATATCAGGTTTTTCATTTAACAGATATATCCCATAAACAACTGCTGTTTCAGGGTATGCTCGTTCATAGCATGGTTTGTCAATTCCAGTTAACAGACTCGGCTTAGAATCACGGCTAACAACGACTGTTTTCTTGTCTTTGAGAATTGGTTCAAATTTGTCTCGTATAATCCAACCGGTTGATTCTCCGATAATGAATTTCACTCTTATAAAATACTTTCTGTTGTCAAGTTGTGATATTATCGTAGCTGCGTTTTCGTCGTTCATGGTGGCATCAACAACACCATCAATTCGAAATGTTGACCAGCTATGAGATGCTCCATCACGCTTAAATTCAACAACACAGTCACGAATTCTATTTATCAAGCTGTTATCATTTATTGCCCGTTTTGGCACATCTTTGAGGGTTCTATCGAGATTGAATTTAATATTTTTGTAGGGCTTAATTGCTGATAATCTCTCAAATTCCTCAGTCATATAATTGAAACAAGTATTTAAATAAGAAATTTATATATAATGAATCACTGCAAATGGCTTATGATTGGATCAACAACCCCGTGTAACAAATTATGCAGAAGCGAATTATGTGGGTATCATTTACAGAGAGTTCGCAACGGTTCCCTTGGCCCCCTCCCGTGCCTCCGATGTGGGGTGGGGGTAAGGGGAAAATCACAATTATGGCGGCAAACGATACAGGGAACTAAAACGCTATTATGACAAACGAATAAAAAATACCGTCATTGACCCTAACGATGACAAAATCATAAAGACCCCTCACGATTATATACAGAGACTTATAATTTAAGCAAATAATAAATTAGACAAATAGTATTATTATACAAATGAGCCAAGAATTCAGACCTCACCCCGTGCTTGTTAATTATGAAGCATCCCGTGATGGTATTATCAGAAACCGCAGATTGAAGAGGCCAATTTGATTTGTGACTGATCGAGGGTATTTGATGTTAACTGCTGGGAAGAAAAATTATTATTGTCACAGATTCGTCTTCGAGGTGTTTAATGGAATAATCAGGGATGGTTTTGTTATCGATCATATTGATTCCGATTCTCAGAATAATTCTTTATCAAATCTACAGACTATTTCACAAAGTGAGAATTTTAAACGAGGAAAGACTGGAAAATACTCGAAAAAAGCGAGGCCTATAAAATCATTTAATACAGTAAATAACGAAGAAAAAATATTCCAATCTATGAATGAAGCCGGTAAATATTTCAATATTTGTATACCCTCAGTACAATTTGTTGCAACAGGAGTACAAAATTCGGCTTTTTCTAAAAAAATTGAACAAAAAGTTCGATTTTCGTATGCCTAATAACAAGATATAGAATACGGTATTAACACTAACAAATATATGCTGCCAAAGAAGTATGCGCTGATAAAAAAATTCAGAATTCTATTCGGGACTCTCTTGCATTTTCCAGTGACATAAGTGTGTTTGTCCCATTATTTACTATCGTAGAGGGAATACGAAAAGAATTGTTCCGAGATTATGAATTGAAAAAACAAGTTAATTCTAAGATTCGAAATATACGGAGCGTTAATTCAAGAAAATGAAAAAAAAAACATCTGGATACAACTAACGATTTGACAGTATGAATACATCATTGCGACAATGGAAGGTATATAATTGATCAAACAACACGGAAATAAATTAACTGAAAAATATTTTAACGAGTGTTTTTTGTTGCTTGTCTATTGATGATGACAAAATCACTACAATCTCGAAGAGATTCAAATTGGAAATTGTTTTACAGTTTCAATAATGGTCAACGAAGCTTTAACAACTAGATTGGCTCGTGAGCGACTAGATTCAATTAAGAGATTTATACTAATCCGCGACTCTGTCAGAAATAAACTGCAAGAACGACAGAGTTTACAAACTGATTTTGCTGCGGGATCTGAAGAATTGTTTAAACCAATAACTACAACAACGAAACAGATAGTGTCAACAATCTCTGAACAAGGAAAAAAACAAGAAGAGACTTTTCTCCCTGTGTTAGAAAAAATAGCAAAAAGAACTAAACAAACAAAAAAATCCTTACAATCACTTCCTCAGGATATAATAATAACCGCTTCAGAACAACAACCACTAGTTAGTGGACCACCTAAATCAAAACAATTAGCGGATATGTTTACCAATAAGGCTAAACAACGAATTCTCAATGAGAAGGAGGACAATTTAAGTGAATTTGCTGCTAACAGCTATAATTCACAAGAGAAGTTTTTCACGGACAATTATAACGATCATACATTGTCACATAATGAATGGGCTGATATGTTGTATGAAATAAATACCGGGAGTATAGATAGAAGGATGACGAAATATAGAGAATTCAAGATAAATTTTTATTATTATATACAACAAGAAAGAAAACGCCAAACACGAAGACAAAAAAACAAGAAGAACCTCAACAACAACTTTCGAATCGAGATGATGATGATAGTTATTTACAAGAAACGGATTTAGAAAAAATGGATGCAAGTATCGGGGAGGGATTTTCAGGGGAAAATCGAAGATTTTCAGGTCTAGTTAGTTGTCCTGGTAATGTTCTCAGCGATATAACATGATTAGAAGTTCTCATCGGAGGAAAACGAGCTGGAAATAACTCTCCAGAAATAATTAATGAAGCAGCTGATATCTGCAGGCGATTATTTCAAGGCGGTATCATGGAAATCAAAACATATCGAGATTTCATTAACGAGTTAGCGGAAAATCCTACTGATTATTACAGCGACTAAGTCGAAAAATCTTTTTATTGGAAATTGCTAGCAATGAAAATCCGTAGATAAATATCATTTGAATTACTAGTAATTAGAAAACACTAGTGTTTTTACAATAAGATGATCATACACTACAACCATGATAAACCAACCAGCGTCTATGTGGTAAACTCACGATTGCCTGTTTATAGAGCGTACTACGGAGATGGTTTCGGTGATACAATTGCAGGGTTATTTACAAGAATGGCCCCAAAAGTGATGCCGTTGGTTAAACAATTAGGAACGAAAGCAATTTATGTTATTCGTGATAAGAGTATTAGTGCTGTTGGAGATCTTGCCGGTAAAGCGTTTTCAGCCGCGAAGGATAAAATAACAGCGCTAGTTCGGCGGGGAAAATCCAAAGGATTTTCAAAACCGAGACCATTACCGTCTACAGCGGAAATGCCCGCGAGTGTTAGTAAAATAATAAATAACTCAGTGAATCAGAAATTAGCGTCGTTGGTGGATGCGCCGCTGGTGGCTACACCATACACACAGAGTAATACTATTGCAAATATGATAGCGGGAAGTGGTTTCAAACAAAAAAGAAATTCGAAGAATTTTCATCGCTAGTGAAATCTTCGAATTTTCAACGCTAGCGTTAAACTCTTTGAGTTTCACAATTGAAAACACTAATGTGAATAATAATAATGTTCAAAAAAACAGCTGATCCGGCGTTTGATTTAGATGCCCCAATGCGCAAAGATGATTCTGTCCGCGATTATCAATACTATTCCTATCATGCTATACAACCCAACCTAAGATCGCGAATTGAACTTCAAGTTCAAGATACCAGTAAATACTTTTTACCGTGTGAGGCGTTTATTGAAATTGAGGGAGAACTTATTCAAGCGGATAATAATCAATATGCAGATGACCCAAATGTCCGCGTTGTGTTCGTCAACAATGGCATAATTGCGTTATTTGAAAGTGCAAGATATCTCATTGATGGAAAGGAAATTGAATCAATAGACCGTGAGGTTGATGTTGCAACAACAATAATCGGGCTAGCAAGATATTCTGATGATTATACAAGGTCGGCTGGCCCGTCTATGATGATTGCAAAAGATATTAATATTCACGCTGTCATATTAATCATGCTAGGGTAAAAGCTACACGAGATGCCTCAGTTGATCCAGCACCAGCCGGATATACTAGACCGGCTGGTACCTTTGATGTCGTAGATATTAATCGCAATTTCAATCTAGGGTTTGCAATACGAGTAGCAACGTTGCAAGGACCGCGTCGACAATTTTCATGCGCAATTCCGTTGCATCATATGTTTGGATTCTGTAGAAATGTTAGAAAAGTTATTTACGGAGCTAAACACACAATCGCGTTAGTGCGAAAAGGCAATGACAATGATGCAATCTGGCGTGCTAATGGTGTTGCTGCTGGTTGTTTTAACTAAATTGGCATTGTGGATGCTAGTAATGACCCCATCAATTACCGCAGAAGAGCGGCTACTCTCATTTATGGACACAGGCGGCAAATCACTGCTAAGTTGGCTAACAACAACGACTGATGCCAAAGAGGATAATGTAGATGGTACATTTACATGGCATTTGGCATCAAAACAAGGGGTTTCAGCTCCGCGCCATATATTTATAGCGTTACAGACTAGGGATAGGTTAGGTTCCCAAGAACATAGTCATATGATATTTGATCGATTATGGGTAAAGGAGGTTTCGTTGAGAATAAACGGTCAACAGACAACATCCGAGGATATACAGCTTGATTACGAAAGCAACCACATAGCACGTGTGTATCATAGAATGCTGTCATATATGGGTCGTGATCAAAATGTTGATACTGGTTTACAAATATCGCAACTTGATTTCAAAAGCCTCTATCCGATTTATTACTTTCTCTGGAACATCTTGATTTAACAAGGCAATCCGTTGTTGACACACATTTTCGAGCTCGTATAGGAATCCCTGGTGGTGTTGCTGTCCCTAATTATAGAGCGGTTGCTGTCATTCTCAGTGATAAATCGATGTTGTTAGAAGGAGTTGGCGGACGAATGAGACTTATTGATGCACCAGTGGAAAATCTTTGATTGAAAAATCCCTGTTGAAATCGTAAACGATTTTCACAAATAGATCAATTGAAAGCATAAATGTGTTTTACAATAAAATGCCATATAGTGTTGTTAGTGTCAAGCTGACTGATGGTAAAGTCAAGAAATTAAAATCAAAATCCGCTCAAGAATGTGGAACCACAATAGCGCTGAAACCAGCGCAGATGTCCGGCGGTACACACAAAATATCATTAACGGATCGTCAAATAAAACATTTCAGTGATACGCTAAAGAAACAGCGAGGGGTTCAAATTGTTTTTTCGAAGGCTGCAGTCGCCAACATGATAAAATCAGGTGGTATATTTCCGTTGTTAGCTACGATTCCAGCGTTGATTGCAGCGGCTGCCCCAGCGGTGGCGAAGGCGGCGGTGTTGGGAGCCGTTGGTACCGCGGCAGGGATGGCACTAAAGAAAGCAACTGGGCAGGGGTATAAAAAAAAGGGAAAGGGTCTAAGACTACCAGGAACCCCGTATTCATGGTACAGCGGGAGATCCGTTCACGGATCAAGTCTGAGAATCCCAGGAATGGTTTACTAGTTGGAGAGTCTTTGATGGAAGAGTCTTTGACTCGGGAATCTTCGATTCCTATGTCCAATTTTGATTTACTCGATGCTGCTAAAAAATTGACCATACAAAATTTCAGAGGTGTCTTTATGAAAGATCAATTGCCGGCACAACCAAAACAGCGTTGAAACCGGTATTATTAATCTCGATAACAGCACCGGACCTGGTACTCACTGGGTTGCATACGCGATTGATCCACGTGGGATTGTTTATTTCGATTCATATGGGTTAGCACCGCCGAAGGAATTCATGCGTTATATAAACCGCTTAAAAACGTTTCATGAAATGAAGACTTGGTATTCTACGCTGCCAACACAACAATGAAATGATCCACCAATACGCGGCCGTGAAGTATTAGATGTCCTTGACGCTATTTCTAACTCCATGGGTAACCCAAGGGGAAAACCACCTCATGTTGTCGTAAATGAATACACAAGTAATCGCTGGAAAACAAATCAAAGATTTTAGAGAGAGATTATACAGAATAACATGATTGATATTTGAGGAAGACAGTTGAAACCAACCATAGAAACATCTGCAACCGGTGATATAAAAAAACTAATCGAAGATGAAATAGCTGAAACGTTGAATTTAGTAAGTGTTGATCACAATGAAATAGTTGTATTTCAAGATCGTCAGGGTAAATTGAAATCTAGTAATGTTTATCTTGATAATATTTTAGTTAAACAACGAGACACAATCGAAGGCACTATCGCGTTGTTTTCCGATCAGGGTAAACTCAAACCCGGCATACTCGTTTCGACGATTACAGATAAACTCACCGAATACGACAAAGAATTTGACGATCATGTGAAAAATTATAATAATTTTCGCAAAAATGTCATCCATAAGTTTTTTGGGTCCCCAATTGTAGTTACACCATCTATCGCTGAAATTAAAACGTTTATGGATACTCAAAATGCCACCAGTGACCGCATAAATGAGTTATTTGTGCTCAGTTTGAGATTTTACAGCGGTGATAATTTAATACTATGTAAACCCGCTGACATGATATTAACGTTAAAAGAAATTGAGCGTAGGTTTGCAGAACTTATTGATGCCCGCAGAGTAAAGTTTGCGAATCCCAGCAATGAAGTTAAAAATGTTGTGTACACGACAGCTAGTGGAATTTTCGATTGGGTTAAAAACACTTAAACTCAGCTCAGTTACATATTTCATGGTCTGGGGTATATTGATGGAATGTATCGGTTTACAATAATATCTAACGAACATTTTAATATAACATGTACCGATTTAAAAAATGTAATTTTAGGAACAGGTGTTAACACAGTAATGTTTAAATCTAATCCAATTACTGTACTATTTAAAATAAGTGCGGTTAGTGGTAACACAGTTAGATTAACGATGCCGTGGGTGATATAATATGTAGCAGAGGTACATGTACCTGAAAATCCCGTACCTGACGAAGATTAATTCTGGAATTGTTAGCATTTCAACGATCACATTTCAAATAATGGAATCGCCAGAAACGCTAGCGTTTCCATCCAGTTACAGATACAACACTGTGCGGGAATATGCCGCAACGTTGAAAACACTTTCAGAACAATATCACGCGAAAATGAAAAAATACCGCAGAAGAATAACTGCAATTGACGTTACTGTGTATTCGGTGTTTGGGTTATTGGCAGGTGCTGGTGTTATTTTATCGTCAGTGACCACGATAGCCCCGATTGCAGTTCCAATTGCTATATCCGCGGTGACAACACTTGCAGGAGTCACAACCGCAATCACTAAAAAATTATCATCGTGTTCTCAGGGAAAACTCAACGAGTATACAGCATAACAACAAATAGCATCAAACGGTTACTCGCAATTATCCTCGTTGATATCATCATCGATTGATGATACAATAATTACCGATGAAGAGTTCTCCGCGATGAGACGTATTTATGATAACGCGGAATCAAAATTAGAATTTGTAAACAATGATAATAATGTCACTACAATTCAACGAATTGCAACTACTTCAACGAATAGCAGAAAATACCACTCCGACAAAGACAAGCATGATATCAATAACTTCAACGCGTCCTGAATTCAGCGTGAATTTCCCTTCCTCGATTCCAGTAAAAGAAATTGCATTAGCTAAATTACGAGTATACCATAGTTGGCCCAATATTAGGTCGGTAGCATTTGGCGGTCAACAACCCAATAATTCACTGGTGTCTGCGTGTAAGAACAAACCCAATGGTACCCCAGACTGGAACGTTGTTTCGATACCAACTGGGTCGTACCAAATTGAACAAATTAATGTTGAATTACAACGCAGAATACAATCTATTACTGGAAAAGAATCAAAAATAGCTATTAAAGTTCATGAACCAACGTTATCATCCGCGATTGAAATAAGCACAGAGGGATACGCCGTAGATATTTATAACAGCTCGTTAAGAACGGTGTTAGGATGGCCTGAAAATTCACAACAAACAAAAATCCTGACTCACAATAATGACCCAGATGGTGGCGGTAGACATATCGCTGTGAACAACGTTAATATATCCACGGTGATTGCATTGAATTTAGTATGTGACGCCATCGAAGGAAGCTATCAAATAAATCTCGAGCGATCAAATCAGGCTCAGCAAGGATATATTCTATATTCATTTGCACCAACGGCTCCACCAGGATTTCTAATAATTGAGGATCCAACTAATCCAGTCTTTATGCGATGTCATAATGATTTGCTAACGAGAATTAATTTCAAACTCACTGACCAGTATAATAATCTAATTGATCTACAAAATGAAGTTTTGCAAATTAGTGTTTGTGAAATCCTGAAAGGATTTTCATGGTAAATTACTTGGAAAATCTTCGATTTTTAATTTCAAAGGATTTTCAAACATAGCGATTCTCATAGTAAAAATATTGATAACTCATAGCAACAGAGGGGTGAGTGACAACGACGTTGGCGTCTTTGAGGAAGCCTCAATTTACCGAATCGACGCTTTTTTTACGATTTACGAGGAAGTCTAAGTTTGCCGAATCGACGCCTCTACAAAGTTGTAGGATTCGCTGCTCCATTCATGGTAATTCTCTGATTCATTATGAAATATTTATATAAGATTTGGTGGCTGATCGCATGGCATAAATGTGAAATGAGCAGCACAAATATGCTTATTGCGACATTCTGTCATCCTGACATAATGAACAGGATGTTCGACAGGGTAAATTATAAGGTTACTTTAAGATCTCTCTTGTAGGACACATTGTTTTAGATTATGAACACGCATGAGTCAGAGACTAAATATACCGATTTACAGTACCTGGCTGATATATAGGCTTCAAATGTTTGAAGGGACATTACATGTACATAAGCATCTTGCAATAGTCAGGAATTTAAAATCTGACCGTGGACGCCTACCCGTAAAAACAAATCTCATATACAATTAGACCTTCCTGTTCAGAGAATTTCATGTCCATAATTTATCTCCATTCGTTAATTATGTATAAAACCTGTTTGTAAAGATAGAAAATAATAATGGAATTATGGTGTTGTATTATTAAAAGTACTAATGGAAACAAAATCGCACCAAACTAGCATGTTGGCTATATACCCCGACAGTGTTAACATTTACAAAATACCGGTATAGCAAGTTAGTTTTAGGCATTCCCTTAGACACTATGCAAGTGTAGTTATTTAGTAAAGTGTTAATAGGAATTTATTTTAATATATTAATAAAGGAGGAATGATTTTTCTCCCAATTGTCTCCATATTTGAATCCTTCGTATGTAGTAGTATTAAAGTAGGTAACATGCAAGAGTGTAGGAAGATGATTTCATTTTCTATATCTCATATGACTAAGTAGCATTAATGCATACTAAATGTCAATGGGAAAATATTGAATATTAATTCAACATCATTTATTGCATAAACAAATGAAGTCAGATTACACTGAAGTAACAACTTCCTTCTGATATCAAAAGAACAATAACCACACTGGAAAGGTTCCATTACAAATTGAACAAAAAGATACAATAATAATAATAGAAGACAGTAATCGCAAAACAAAAACAAGACAATGATATGGAAAACACGAGGTCAAAATGTAGAATCATGTACATTTCCAGAGTCGAAAGTCTTGTTTAAAGGATATTTTTTCAATGGAAATGTCACAATGTAGCACATAAGTCTACGAACCTAGAAACTCCAAACATTAACAAGAAAACAAGGGGAAGTTGCCGATTCAATTGAAATCTACACGGATGAAGCGTAAATTATGAAACACCAAGTACCTAATCACTGTGAAGATATAAAAACTAACAAGAAGTGAAAATGCCTGCAAGAGAAATAATTGCCAAAAGACCAAAGCGAAGAGTGAAAAAAGAAATGGTTAAATTCAACCAATAGATAGAAACCTAATGATAGCATTGACATCGAAACAAATCCAACTCAAATCAACACAAGAACTAGCAAAGATAAAAAAGATGTATAACACAGGAATAATTAAAGAAAGGCTGGAAATGAATGACAATGAAAGTGTAGAGACCATGTGAATAATCTTGAATGGGGTGCAAATGAAAAAAATGAGCAAATATAATAACGAAAATAAAACGTGAATACAGCAGAAAAAAAGAAAAAGAATATACATAAAGAATACGTCAAGCCATGAAACAAAATAATAATCTTGAAATTAAAAGACGAACGGCGGTAATCCATGCACAAAAATTGCGAGCGGACAACGAATAGAAGAACAAATCAGAAGAGAACAATTCGAAGGGAAGACAAGCAGACCCTTTTTACACAGCCATAAACATATATGAAACGGACACTCTCCTAAAACATCAGATTTGGTTAAGGTCCATGGAACATCAGATGAGGATATTTGGACCGAGTTCTCAAAATTTATTGCAGGAACATATCAAGCTTTCTCTAACAAATAGAAACATACACTCAAGACTCATGGAAAACATAACTAATAGGTAAATGCAAATCAAATATATTATAAACCTTTTCAAATTAAACTGTACGTATTCTTTCATTCAAATTAAAATGCAAAATACGGAACAAAAAACGTACCTTAGCCATATGTATAATCACAAAAAATACATCAATAATATGTCAAAGAATAAAGATTTGTCAACCGACATCAGACATGGAAGTATTAAAATGTCGTGTCAACTTGACATCAATTTACTTTTCCATCATATTTCCAAGAACACATCTAGCTAGTACATTAGAAACGATCAGTAAATCTAACCTAAAGAGTGTTTCATTGTCAAAATGACAATACTGATTATGCCGACTAAGCTGCAGCAATGTAGTTTTCGTTGAATCTTTATCACATTTGTATATATTGCTTTCCTAGTTATGTATACACTCCATTCTCACAAAGCACATATAAACGGATGTGAATACCCATGGCTCTGATTTAACAAATGGTCAGTAGTCGAATCGTTTCCACCGTGTTTGTATTACTGACGTGTCCTACAAGCATCTTCAATTCTGTTGCATTGTGTCTGCTCCTCGTGTTCCCAGAATGTCCCGCACTAAGCAGAATATTAAAGTGAAACTAAATTTCCCAAACGAATATTACGAATACCACAGTCTATATTAGGACACAATATTCATTATAAAGGATTATGCGAGATGAATAATAATATAAAAAGAAACATTCTATATTTTCTGTAGAAAATAATTGTTTTGGTTTGTCTTTACGAACAGTTTTAAGAAATGGAATTCAATCAGTACATGGTTTGATTATGAATAATTAATAGATGTGAATGTGACTTCATATTTCAGTTTCCTTTCTGACGTTATTTCTGAACCTTTAGACGCTGTTAAAGAACAATTTCACAGAGATCGTGTATAACGGAAGTGTAGAGCAGGGTTTATGCCCAATTATAAATCATTTGAGGGAACCCTTCTTTCAATTGTATAAGTGGTTTTGCAAATGCCATCAAGTGGTTAGTGTCAAAAACATTTCCAAATAATTGTTAATTTACAAAGGTCATTTTCCTTATGTTAATATCTTTACATTTCAACAAATGCTGACGTTTAGTATGGCCTTAATGGGCTAAACAAACCACATGAAGTATTTAGTGTTTAGTGGCGGCCACCACTTGAATTCCAATTTCCATTAATATTCTCCAGAAGACGAAATAGTATATGATGTAATTTGGCTTCAATGCAGTATCAAATGTTGCCACAAAAAGTGCCTAATTTTTTGATTCAGAATTATATTTTAGGTTGGATTTAATTAAATCATGAATAAGTAAAATAAATGTAACTAAAACTGTTTTTGCTGCAGGCTTCAAAAACGCAAATAACAATAATAATGTGTAAAAGTCATGAAACATTTTCATATTTTTCACCATTGTACAGTGTTTTTAGCGATGATGAAAATTATAAAACTAATTTACATTTAAGAAAGTCTCACGAACATAATACAAATACTAAATTTCAATTCATTCATGTAGATATATAGTTTGTAATTACTTGCGGTGTGTGCGTTTGATACTGAAATGAAATAATTTAATTGAGAAAATACATTCCAGTCGTCCGTTTACAACAGACGGTACAAGGGGATGCATATATCCGCAAAAATAAACAAACGGCAATACATCATTGAACAGTATACTCCACAACAGATGTATGTTCATCTAATCATCTCTGTGGATTGTATTCATATTTCGTTTCATCTTTCTGTTCTTTTGTTGTACGCATTACCCAAAAAGGTATTGGTTTTATAATTTCCAGTGGACAACACACCTGATTAGTTATGTAGTGTTACGAGCTGGGGAATTAAACTAAAATACATCAAAATTTTATGTATATCAAGACTTTCGTTTCCCACATATTCTAATAAACGCGACTTTGGTCATAGGATATCTAAGATATAAATGTATCGATCTCCTTTTGAAGTTTATATCCGTTATATTATATCAAAGCACATGTTAAGATGGTGAGATTATAGCACAAGTATATTTTAAAGATTGTTGCTTAGAAACATGATTAACAAAGCTTTGAAGATTATTTTAAAGTCGTAAGAAAAAGCGTTATTGCTTTTCTAATTATTTAAGAGCCGATTCACGTATGATTTGTTAATTCCTTCCAATCTTCATAGTCACAAGACGCACAGGGCAAAACTAGTTAATATTTATATACTGGGCTTAGTAAAGGTTATATGATAGAACGCTTTCACTTGGATCTGTATTACTGGATTTCTTCAGTCACTCACATTACAAGGTTTGCGTGTCTCCACCTAATAATTATACAACCAATATGAACCAATCGTGAAAGGGAAATTCTTAGAAATCTGCTGAAACAAAAAGATTGGGGAAACAAAGACTAGAGCTTTACATACCATGTTTCATCAAATACAGCAAGGAACAATGGACAGACAAATGGTCAAGAAAACGAAAGTGTGGACGTTCTTGATAATAAGACACCCTCTGGCCAATATCAACATATCCAGATATATAGCATGGAATTCACCCAACGGGGTAAACTAACCCCTTTGTATTACAAATATGGATGTGGTAGAGGTTGATATAGAAATATGAGAAAAGGTCCATAGCTTACGATTTAACTAATACTAAAATCCATTACCAATGCATTGAATCAGTGGTATTTCCAGTATCTCAATTGCTCTGCTTTCACATGTCAAGAAGGAACTTGTTCATTCAAACATGTACTTATCATTTGTGTCTGATTCAAATGCTACAAATTTCACAGTTATACTAGTAAAACAAATCACGTCTTCTTATAAGCACTCCCTGTCATATCACATAACGTGCTTTATTTAATCTGGGCAAAACTGTGTCCAAATTTCAAACGTTTACGTCTGGACCACAAAATGGAAGACAACATACAGTCACAAACGTGAACTAACAGGATACATAAGGTAAATGTAGTTTCAAAATATGTTCATGACTTGGAAAAATGCGTGCGTAACAGTCAATAAGTATCCAATGGGCAGACTAAGCCATATCATTAAATGTCTTTTGTGTAATTAGTACAAATAATGGGTAGTATACAGAGGTCAAGCAGTTTAGGCATTTGATGGACGTAAGTCAATAAATGTTGTTTCCCTCTTCAGGTAACAACAATAAAAACACACTATTGAAAAGCATATTAATTACACAAAACTATTGGCTTGCCAGCATGTAATTTGACTTACGGATATTTGCACTTGCTTTATTGAATATACACAAAACAGTATTTTTAAAATAAATCGATTTTATAGTTGCATCATTTCATCCTAATCAATTAAAAATATTTGACTTTAAACCGAAATATGATATAACACCAATTATTGTGCAATATGATTGGCACCTTAATATCTAACGCAGTACGTTAACGAACGTAACAACGCTGGAAAAAAAAAACATTTTTGTAAACACGTTTCTGAATATAGTACAGGAACAATAACTGAATATTAGTCGTTTTAGAAAACAACATGGTTGCAGGAAAAAGTAAGGACTCAAACTGGTTTTGCTGATCTCAAAATCACAATTGATGTTTTAGAAATCACAGGATAAATTTAAAACAATGATTTTTTACGTAATCGTTGTATTTTTGTAGGCATTATCGTACTTACATGGTGTGTTTGACATTCGGTCTAAAAGAGAACCAAACAGAGATGCTTGAACTAGTGAAATCAACTTATAACAATTGTTCCCAATATAAGGTATATGCGCATGCACATAAGCAAACATATAAAGTGATTATCACGAATTGAACTGTATAATCCATAGCACGTACATTATGAAGATTACTCCTGTATGAGATGTGGTGGTTACGAATCTTATAATTGCTATGAGTATCATGTCATATGATATAAACAAATAAATAAATAAATAAATATATATATATAAATATATATACATATATACATATATATATATATATATATATATATATATATATATATATATATATATATATAACACAAACATACGAACCGTCTGACATAGTGATACAGACAGACAGACAGACAGGCATACATATATACAGACAGACAGACAGGATTTGTATCAAACTAGTCTATTTTAATTCTCGAAATATTAATACAGATGTTACAGACTAAACTCAGTGAATTCGTTCGTTTTTACCTAGTCATAATGCACAGGCAGGACAGGTTGTGAATAATCATCTCCTAGATCAGTCAATACCACACAATATGGCACTATTGGCCAATAACCTTTACCTCTGGCGTTTCACCGGCCTCGTTTAAAATTGTATATGTTGCAGAGTTTCATCCACTTATAATCGCACAGTAACACCAATGACGAAACGTTGAAAGTGGCACTAATAAGAAGCTGGAACACGTTAGTCGTGAAAAAACTATGAACTATGATTGCAATGCAACACAATTAACTTAATTTGAAAACCAATATTTTATATTATATTCTTTTTCAGTAAAACTGACCTTCATCAGGATTTTCAAAACTTTGAAGACATGTGAATTATAGATTTAACTTTTACAAGGATTGATTTCCATTTATTTCTTAATGAACCCCGACACTTGAGATGGGATACTAATGCTGCACTTCTTTTATGCTGAAGATATTTTCCGCTTTCCTCGTTAACTTTCCAATTACGAATATTTCATTCAAAAGATTGCGGAGACATGAATCCATCCGTTTAACTTCACGGTTATCCAGGGTCTGTAAGAAACACCACTTATAACTGATGATATATAGTCTTGACACTACTTATGCTCATGATTAAGTTGATCATATGATGGTGTGGAGATCGTAAACGATGGAAGAGAAAACAGCCATGGTTCAACGTAATGCTTTTTCCAATTGACCGTCAAAGTCAAACCTAAGATGTTCGACCCAGATGTGTATACATTTGCCCATCTAAAACACACATATTTGTAGCGAGCGCTGATAAAACAGCCTGTTGTCATTTTATATGCAAGTCTTACTCTTACAACTTTTTCAATGTAAACTATAAAAATAAATTCTTTATTAAATGTGCATGTTTCATAAATCACATAACGTAATATGGTTTTATTGTACACATGTTAGTACTTACAGGCTGTTGCTGCCAACTGTCCTGAAAAAGAACGAAATTAGAGATAGTTGACATGAGTAAATCAACATCAAATATGTTTCCATAATAGGGTACGTATGCATGTATATATTCTCGCAAGTATAGGTAAGCTGCATTGCATGACATAAACTGAATACACTAGAACGAATGGCGTTAGAGCTCATCTCATGTATGTATATTAGTATATATATATATATATATATATATATATATATATATATATATATATATATATATATATATATACATATATATATATATTAGTATATATATATATTAGTATATTAGTATATATATATATATATATATATATATATATATATTTCAGTATTATTTAAGATGATCCCAGAAGATGTTTCAAACATGGTTGTGTCAGCGAGTTATACGTATACTTATCCTTTCAACTGCAAAACAAATATCTGAAAGTAATAACATTATATTGGTCACTAAGATTAGTTGACAGATTATTTCATTGTCAAAAGAATATAATGATTGTGCAAACGAAACAGATTGCAGTCTTCCTTTGTTACCACCTTTTTCTTGGTTGTTTATTATGCTTTCACTGTTGTTTGTATACTCCATGACGACTAGCACAGTAGACTTGTCAATACCAGTGTCCATTATTTAGCAATATGCGTGTTGAGAAGATAAGCGCAGTTAGTATTATTCTTTCTCTGTTGATGATACAATCCACGGTCAGAAAGCACAGACGTTTACGCTATGGAAATACTCATTTACTAGACTATCAAATGCAGTATTTTGAATTCACTTAAAAAAGGACACAGCGCAAGTCATTCCTGTCATCCACGCATCACATTGCATCCAAAGCTAAATGCATGTGGCGAAAGGCATGCAACGAAGCGGCAGGTGTCGGTACTCTGCAGCCGTATCCACAACTTTGCACACAGGTTGAGCAGGCTAATATGGTCCTTCAATGTGAGGACCCTACTCAAAGGGTTAAAATACAAACAAGAACATCGCTATTGTATCTCTCACACTTGGCGCATGTAATGTGCGCACCATACTAAATAGAGACGATGCAAAAACACCCCAGAGGTTAACCGCTTTAATATGAAAGGAACTCGACATATACAACGTGGTCATTGTTGCCTTGAGCGAGACCTGGCTTGCAGAAGAAGGCGGATTCTATGAAAGGAGCTCGGGATATACTTTCTGATGAAGCGGCAGAGTATATGAAAACGTCCTTGAGGGTAGTGTCGGCTTTGCCAAACCACCATCACATATCCGTCAATCAACCCGTTTATGCTATGATGGACCCTCACTAAATTGCTTTAAATTACCACTTATTTACTCTCCACACTAGATTGAAATCAAGACTAAACGAACTGGGACAACACTCATCATTACTTAAATGTAAATGGAAGCGAAAACAGAAACGTTGTTTCAAAGCTGGCCAGAGTAGAACAGGATGAACACCAGATATCTGTCTTTCGCCCATTGCGGTTCAACAATTAAAAATTCGGCCGTTAATTTAGATAACCATGCGCAAATCGTTAACCTGTGTGTCAGCTATGCCAGACATACCACTGCGTATTGCACTAGCCAATGTCCAATCAGATCAGTAGGTCCAACAAACAAACGAACAGAAAGTTGAACTTTTATCAACGATCATATATCGAGGTTTTCTTTCTGGTATAAACATGGCTAAAACCTTTCGGCGATGAGCCCATGTGCGCGGATCGGGAAACCACCGATTACACTTGAAGTCCTTTCCCTGCCACTATCGTGGAAGTAGAATTGCTGTGCTCGGAAATATATCAATGGTAAAATGTCTTAAACACACCACAAACCTTAAATTTCTGCCTTATATCATTTGAATTAGTCCGAACAACACTGACACCATAACAAAGGTCAGTCCATTATTTCTGTCTCTAGCGCCCTCATCATAGCAGAAATAAACAATCTGACTACATATCTCTTTTTTGAGCAGTTTTCTAATCTCCTGAAATAGGGAATTTCGATAGGTAGCAACCTGATTATTCTTGGAGATTTTAAATTTCACTTTGACTGTCCTGAAAACTGGTGCATCAAAACTCTAAGATTCCAGTCATTTTTTCAACATCACACAGTCAATTAAAAATCCCACCCATAAAAATGGACACATTTTAGAGTTGATTCGTCATAGACCTGATGCTAATATTATGCATTCCGCCCTTTTATCCCACGAACTTACATTAGATATCCTCTACATGATATGCCCTAACCCTCCACTTTTATTTCCTACTAAGAGAAACCTATGTGTGATAAATAGAATCAACCCTATGCATGGCATCCATCAAACCTAAGAACTTGCTTAATTCGTACACAGAACAAATCAAAAACTGCCTGCGCACATTGCTTTCCAACAGATTCATTATTCACAAGAAATCTACGAAGCCGCTAAGAAATATAATCTATTTATTTATTTGTGTCTATATTTGTACCCACTGATTCCTTCCAGGCGTCATGAAGGAATGTAGGAGGATATATTGCAGGCGTTGAAAACAAAGTTGAAAACAGTAATATCTGTCGTCTAATCATAATCAATCTATGCATTATCTAGAATGCAATAACGCATCTAGTTCCTTCCCTGCATATTTACATCAGTTATCGTCGTGCCATGTAAAACGTGTACGATGACACTTGTCAACGGCGCTTTAAATTTGATGTTATACAAGAGGTGTTTTCATGTTTAAATGTGGACATTTTTGATTGAGTTTGTCTATAAGGTCATAATCGTTGTATTTTACTGCCAGTGGCCGTGTTGAATATAATCAGATGCATCACATGTCCAAATGTTTACCAGGACTGTTTCCTCAGTGCCAAGTAACATCGTCAATGGGCGCTACGATGCCTTGGCTCCAATTAATTTTCCTACACAGTCCATGATAAAGACTCTGTTTATGTCCATTCCTTTACAAACGTTGATTTGAACCAAGATTTTTATATTTTTAAAACTATTAAATATCTTTGCATTTCACTTGTATCTGTACAAAAATAATCTAAATGCGGTCTATTTGACAATTGGTAATGAACTTTTCAGTAGTATTTATTAAGACAACACGAAAGGTGTGCAGTGACATGTCGTAAGCCAACTGACATGTTTCAGGAGGGCTGAACCTTTTTACTCCTATGCGATGTTTATATCAACAAAACATGCTGTGGCTAACACATTGGTACGCATATTATATGAAGGTGTATCGACCATTGTTTCAACAACTTTCGTGGATAAAATTGACAAAAGAAATATATGCTTTGAACATCAAAATATAAAAATATTGTTCAAAGTTATTCATGAATTTATGAATGCAATTATGTGATAGATGCAAGCACGTCAACAATGTTTAATTTAAAAAAGAACTAATACTAGTGTTTTCTAGGTGATTGTCCGTCTGTGTCCCTAAACGATACCGTTCGGGTTTTCGCAATTCCTCTGATATATGTGAATGTACAAAGAATTATCAGTGTACACTTAAATGACCTGGTCTCCTAAACCTCAGAAACTTGCATGTGAACTGCATATCTCAGTTTAATGAATATTAAGTAACGTTTCAATGGCTTGGTTGCCGATATATTATTCCTTTTGTTGACAAGTGTTTATAAGCATCCATTCCAGCTTATACGTTACACTGTTACAAATTAATAGCCTGATGAATCTGTGTTTATCGAATAAAATGTTTAAATCGAGAATATGTGTTATGGCAGATAGAAAGGGGAACAGTCAGTTACAATTTATATTTACCAAGGTGTATCTATTCAACAATATTCGGTGTGGTATATGTGGCAATGTGTGTATATCTGTGTATCATATACTTTGAAAGTTTGATTAACTTAATGGGTGTGATATAAAGAGTTTGCTTTCTTCATGGTATTGTGTACTGTAATATATTTTTGTTTTGGTTATGTAAACAAATGTACCATAACTTGTTTAAATATAATACATTGTGTTGTTAGTGAAATCATTTCGTTAGCTCTTTATATAATTATATCCATTTCATTTGTTCCATTTCATCATTTATGGATAATAAAGTTTTTGTGTAGATCTTGTTTATGTGTACCGTCTGCCTGCATTATGACTTGACATATACTGCTACTACTACTACTATTACTACTACTACTACTACTACTACTACTACTACTAATAATAATAATAATAATAATGATATTAATAATCATAATAATAATGAGGACAGTGTATATCGCAAAAATGTTCAGTTGCTATTAGAGCTTTACGACATCTATAATGATATGATTACAAAAGAAACACAACCATAAACAAACACAATGAAATTAGAAAGCACACGATGGTGAAATAAATGAAGGTAGGAAACAATATTAGGCCTTAAATTTTGTTCTTGCAGTCGAAAAAAGGTGAGTTTTAAGGGCACTCTTGAATTTTTGTTTCTAATTTTAACGGACAATTCGTTTCACGTTGCTGGGCCTTGTATGCGAACGAACCTTGTCCATATAACTTCGTTTTCATAGTAGCACATATTTAATTGTAGCAAGACAGTAATATGTGTGTAAAAATCATATGTGTGGTTTTTAAAACATTGTTGCAAATACAGGCATTAGCCTGGACTACCCTTATCATATAATTGTGCAGTGTTTTGATCTTTATCATTTTACATACGTCAATCCACTGAATATGTATGCCGATAAAAACAAGCAAAAGCGTAAACATATTTAATTTATGATTATAATTAAATGACAAATTTACAATATGTGATTTCCTTGTAACTCAAACATTTGATGGCTTCTTCACAGGTGGGACATTGTATCAAGACATTTTATCTCGTCACCATAGTAATCAGACTTTTGGCCAATGCAAAGGTTTAATTTTCAAACACGTTGCTTCCGAATGTCACTAAACTGCAAATACCGATTCCTATATCATAAACTGATTCAGTGCATGTAATTTAAAATACGTTACATATTATATATATGCTTTGTCCACGTCTGTATCATTAACAGTAAACTTAAATAGTTAAAACACGCACACACATACACATACACACACATATATATATATATATATATATATATATATATATATATATATATATATATATCAGACGAATAAATTAATTGGGCGAATATGTTCCCTTACTGTTTCTGCTGGTAGGGTACTGGTTCGGAATAATATTTAATCCTTTTAAATTTTGTCTGACAGTTCGTTTCTATACCATTTAATTTATTGAAAGATAAACTTTTGTGGAAGGAATCGGAGAGTAATTTACTTCATTATGTATGTGAGTATACATGCAATTCATCGCGTGCTTGAGAAATGCTAGTAAATATTAATTAGTCAATCAAATCACGTGTAAAACAGAAGTTTTCCGAATTACTATGAAAATAATGTGTCAACCTGGCAACAAAATTCTGGATATCAGGCCCATACCTCGTTTCAGTTATATATATATATATATATATATATATATATATATATATATATATATATATATATATATATATATATATATATATATATATATATATATATATATATATATATATTTGCCCCACAATACACTCATGTAACAATTTATTATTTTATTAATGGACAGCCATTCTTGTGGGATATCATATTACTTTATAGGTAACAAAATGCAAAGTGGTTTGACTCGTCATACATAATCACTCTGTAGTTTTATCTCTGTTTTACTTGGATGGGATTAATGATGAAATGTAGCTTTCAAAAAAAATACACTTGATGCGAACGTATGCAATAATTGTCATAATTGTATATCTAAATCAAGACTCCAACACCTTGATGCATTAAATGCCTAGTCAATAAATGAGTAAAACTTTTATGAAAGCTATCTCTTAATTTTGGTTTCATCTATGGTAGGTTTTGCCAGTTTAATTCTATATGGATAGATCGAAATCGGTCTATCATCATGTATCAGACAATATAATCATTTATCGCTTTTTCATTCTTAGCTATGAACTTATTTTTCATCATTGTTTAAGCTGTTAATGATAAATACATATTGTTGACGGACTATGAAGGAGGACTTGGTCTCGGTCCCTACTAGGGCATCATTTTAATTTTCGAGGTGTTTCTTTTGTCTTTGCTTGATGTTGTCTCTTTCGCTAGCCCCTCAGAAATCTTGAGTACTTTTTGAGTTTTATGTTAGATCTTAAATTGTATACGTTGAATGGTTTAGAAAGTAACCTCTCTGTTTGCCTGTATATCGGGGTTTGTACGCTTCGATGTTTAAAAATCAATGTTTCAAGGTCTTAGTCTTTAGCTTATGTTCGCAATGTCTCAGTCTTATACACGAGTCATTACTGGCTTCAGTCATCTGATTCATTGCTAGTAGTTTTACAACATCAATTCGTAATGACGAATATTCTAATCGGATAAGTTTTCCGAATTTTTGTATTGGTTTAGGAATTATCTCACCTTTCAGTCACTAACAGGTATTCAACTTTGAGAGACCAAACATGGCTCTGTGCATGCAACTAAATATGTTATTTAGTTCCTCAACTAGTTGTTCGTATTCAAATACATTATGCAGTGAACAAGCTACAACGGACAATTAACTAGCTATGAGAAGTGCAATTTTATGATGCCTTGAACAGTTGATTTTTGTTCCAAAATTAATTATCATGTATGCGTTATTCATCAAAGTCTACATTTCCATAAAAAATAACTATGAGTTTTAATTACTGATTGTATTTGATCCGCCAATTCTGTTATGAATCATGCAAGGTGTTTTCATTATGGGTTCTAACTTTGCTTTGAGAGGCGTTTGCGCCGCTAATTGCTTCTGTTTTAACATTAATTTGCCACTATCATGTTAATCAATCATTTGATGCATTTCTTGCAATGTGGAAGACCAATTTAACACTTGTTTACGCATTGTCGTTCTCAGAGATTTAAATTTCATTTTGCACTTGATTTGCATTCAGATTTAAATCCGATGTTTCCTCCATGATAAAGAAGGAAAAACATTTTTTACATTGTTCATTTTGATTTGTATTCTTTTAGAAAAGAATGAGTTTAGCTGGAGGGAGAGGCGCAAACTACCACAAGCACTAAAAAGGTAATTATGCTATTTGCGTTTATGTCGCTTCGAATATAACAACGATATTAACAATTAATTTTTGCAAAGCTTGACTAATTCTGTTTAATCTTCTATATAACGCAAATTTGTGTTTTGATTGTTTTCTAGGATTCCACATCTGAACGATTTGGTGCTACCCTTTATAAGTTCTTCCCCGTTACGGTAAAACACGATATATATACGATATTGGTGTTTGCGGTGGTAAGTCTGTACACTAAATTATATAAAGATAAAGATAATTTAGAAAACAACGAATACATTCATACATAAAATAAACACACATTATATAACATTTTACGTTTTATTATGGTCTTTCTTAAGATAATGTAGAGAACAACGAATACATTCGAACATAAAATGAACACACATTATATATCATTTTACGATTTATTATGGTCTATCTTAAGTCTTTCAAAATGTGACCTTGTGGTGTCGTCGTGAGACCATGTCAATTCTATTTAATAAATTGAAACAAAACACATGTACAAATTGTTATAAAGCAGATATCATATACATCTACGACACATGTGAAACAATATACAGCACACAATTTTTTATATTAAAAATGAACTATTTCACACAAAACATACAATGACAATAACTTTCGATCCAATGACTATATATTACTGACTCCGTGCACTCAAATTTTGTAACCGATCAGGCATTCGCTGGTCATTACAATCTATCAGTCAATGGAGGTCCTATAAACAAGACATTAACAGTGGTAATATAATAAACTCTTGGAAGAGTCCTGGATATTAAGTTAAGTTTTTATCGAACTGTAGTCATCAAACAATATTTCCACAGATTACGTCCATCTTAACACATTAATATATGACTCAAATTAAATGGATCGAAACTAATTAATGTATTAATGAGACACATAGTACCTACCAAGAGATCTATATAAATATTTAACTTATATCTAAGACTTTGAAATATATATCCCCATGTATTAAACTATGTCATAGAGAAGTTAATAAAAATACTGATGGAAATACAGTTAATTTCAAATTTAAAACTATAAACTGCAGAACGGTAACGCATTTTATTGATGAAATACTCTTTTTGCATAAATTTACATTTGTCTTGCATATTCTTGGACATTATGTCTACGTTGTGCAAGCTAATCGTGGAATAACCTTCGTTGCGAACTGAGCGAATGCATGTTGTTCAGAAAAAAAAGAAAAAAAGAACAATATTATGAGCCGAGTATTCATATATACATCTTCATTAGCTTATGACATACATTTATTGAATTCTAATATTTGCGATTTCAAAATACAGTTATTTAAATTAGGAGAGCTATGATTATGCAACATGTCTATTTATACAAGAGTAATTGACAGACAACACTTTTGTGATAGACTAATGACTATAGTACTCTGTTGGATGCACTCACGTGAAACAATTAAAGCAGATAACACTGGTACAAAACATTCCGAAAATGTGTGTGCTATTATGTATCAATGCTCCCTGCTATTCCCTTTGTATAATCGTATAGAGCTTAAGCCATGAAAGGCTAGATGTATAATCCATATGTATCTTTCAATGTATGTTTACTCACTTTTGTGGGCCGCTGATGAATAAATGCTGACGTCTATGATGTTCCCCAGTGCTCCCTGTACACCAATTTCAGTCATTTCAGTAGGGTTTGATATTTTCAGCTTTATCAGACGCCTGGTTGTCGCAAATAAAACAATCTGCATTTATGTTCAGATATCAGGTACGAAAGGAATCATTTGTCTAGCATCATTCTTAACAAACATGTATTTAACAACTCCAAAATTATTAATTCAAAATGGAACACGGACTAAGCTATCGGAAACATTAATTAAAGAAACAAAGATCGAAATGAACATTGTACAACAGTATCTCATCACATTGTGAAAAGACATGGAGAAATTCAAGTGGTTTTTAACTTAGTACGATAACCAAATACAACCTAGTATACATCTTAATATTATGATGTATTGCTTGTTATGGTGATTATACTTACATTATGGACCTACATCTTTTCAGAGGCATGTACGTTGGAAGGAAGGAAAGATGTGAAACATAACATGTGCATATGATGAATTAAGATTAGTTACTTTTGATGGCTGTTAGTTTCTGTATAGATGATATTGAATACAAAAACACAACCTTTTATAATGAATACGTAGATAATAATCCATACAATACGTAATAAACCTTTTAATATTGTATTAACTTTTCACATGTAAGAACTGCTATGCCACTTATTGACATGTATTGTGCACGAGATATCCATCATCTAATCGTACGCATATATCTACCTGTTGGAACAAATGCAAACATGATATTTAGTTAAAATTTGGGAAACCTTTTTTGATTTATCTGTTTACAATACTTACGACTGTTTGTTAAAAGCAATGTACATAATATCTTCGTTGACGGCTAGATCGGTTGGCAAATTTAATTTCAAAACGGAGTAGTTAAACTCGAATAGCGTGCTACGGTTAGATCCATCCATTGTGCATGATTCTATAACCAAACCATCTCCATCGTCACTGTATTCGATCCAGTACAGGCGCCCATCTGAAACCACGAGTACGATATTGAAATGTACGGAAACAAATGATTTTGTTAGAGATTCTGACGAACAGGGACGGATACTATCGCCTATGGTATGCATTTAATTATTTTATTACAACAATTAAGACATAGTTATTAACCATGTTTGAAGCCATAAAATGTCAGTTTCTAAAAGAGCTGTTTTAATAGCCTTCTATACATATTCTTTATTCCATTGTAAGGATTTGGGGACATTTTGTCTTTGATTTCTTCTTAATACTTAAAACGATACAAACATAATTGTATATTACATCCTCTCTTTTAAAACAGAACATGCAAAACGATTTGAAGAATTATGACATCTAAAGTACCAATGATTAGAGCTACATTGGTTATATAATTGCATCATATAACAGGTACCATGAGTGCACGATTGTTATAGTTTCTATCTTAATCACAATCGGGACAAATTGAATGACCATTTACTTTGGTAATCGATGGTGAGCCCTTTTATCGTGTCTAAGTGGTCAAAGAGTTTATCAATCTTTTTGCCATCGATAGTAGCCCGTATAAGGGAGCCGGAATCAAGGTAGAAAATATACCTGAAAATTAAACACTCTTAATTAGAAATATTCATGTCGTTAAACGTTGTGACTGATATAGAAAATATAGATTAATATTCGAGTATAGCCTTTATTGAATTTATTACCATTACAACTTCTTAATAATTGCGATAAGGTTTTTCTCCCATGCATTTATGTAACCATTTTAAGATATCAGATATGGTTCAGATATGAAATGTATACTGTTCTCAGCACGAAGGTCTCATAGATGTTTGAAGAAAACAATTCGTTGCTTCAGACTTTGGCTTCAGAAACACAATTAAGGTACTCTAGTTGTGTTGTACAAGTCTTTACGAAATAAAACATTAATTCATGTATCATAATAAGGATCACAGATCGTCTACATACCCCTCTGAAGGATACACGACCAGCCCATCAATATTCTTCAGCCCCTTGATAAGGACTTTATGCGATCCATCTTGCAATAGGACACGGATATCACTCTTTTTTTTACCCATTTTACCTATTGATGCGTAGTAAATATTCCCAGTTGTAGGATCCACATCAAGTAAAAATACGGAGCGCGCTGAAAAATATTATATTCAATGACCTGAAAGTGCCCAATGATGTTTTAAATGTTTTCGCATGATGTTTACCGTTTCGATCATTTATTTGTGTTTTGATTAAACCGTAATTCAGATTCCACAACCCCATATAACTTGTATTTGTTAATTAATACGGCAATATAGGTAGATCACATGTATTACTTACTTTATCATTGATAAAAGTATCACGTTTTGAAAACGTTTGATTGGTATTGTTTTAGGTTCGGGCAAAATTACACAAACACTAACTAAATGCTTTATTGAACGTTGAGGCTTAGAACTAAATTGAAATTAAATATATTTATCGGTGTTTGAGTTCTTTGTTCATGACAAGAGATATGGCTCTTGCAAATATTCTAACATTTTCTATTTAGTGATATGGATGAATATTATATGAAGGAACATCTGTAGCAAACATAATAAACTTGTACTTAATTGCATCGTTTGTCTATAAAGACATTTTACGGTTGAACATCAGTTCATATCGTATTTTGCATAATGTATTAAGTGATGACATGTATGACTTCATTTAAGTCATATTCACTTTCACTAAATCAATATTGATTGATTTAGTCTTTTTTTCATACTTAATATAAAATTAAGGCAATGTAACTATAACGTTATTTCACATTTATTTCTTGAAGGTTAATTTTCATTACGACCTATATGATTCGTATGTATTTTCTGAAATGTCAGTATGTGAAAATGAAGATTAAATGAAGGAACATCTGTGGCAAACACAATGCACGTGTAAACAATTGCACTCTTTGTCTGTAGACACATTTCAAGTTTGAACGTGTATGCATATTGTAGTGTTTAGCTCCTTAAGTGATGCCTTTTTTGGCAAATGATTCTTTAATGTTTAAATGTTTTCTGTTAATTCACATACAATGTTGCTACATTACTATACCTTTGTTTGAAATTTAAAAATGAAATGTAACACGATTACTTCGTTGAAGGTGCAACATTAAAATGACTGTATAGTATTTGGTCATTGCATAATTTAGTGTGTGAGGTATGGAGTATCAACTTTGATATTTGTACTGATAGATTGATCAAGATACATACCTACTGAAAACTGTTTCTTCCCAGTGCCGTTAAGGTGCATGCTGTATATGTTATTCTTGTCATATGATCTCCATATGATACGCTCATGAATGGGATCGTATTTAGGGTTAATCCCTTTGGCTTTAATTCCCTGGACACTTTGATCAGTTAGACTGATCTGGTAGATGTTTTGATACAGGACGTCTACAACCAACATGAACTTGTCCTTGATTGGGTCTTACAAAATATAATAAATAAGTCATTGAAAATGAATATCTAAACCAAAACAGATTTCTTTATTTGTTTTAGATCTAACGTACGTCTTGTTGCAATAGAACAAACTTGAAACATGCGTCCAATGATTTACTTAGCTTTACGTATTGAGTAAATTAAACATGATATGTTATTTGTGTTACCTTGAACGTATGGGTTAGCTCGATTGTGCAAAGCTATTCGTCCTCTTTCTGCACACTCTTTATTTCACTATCCACACACGCAAGTTTAATTTAGGCAGTATTTTGTTAATTTGATGACCTCCTTCCATGATACATTGTGGCTTATTCAGGCATCCATCTATACATCATGTATAAATACTATTATATGCATTATCTGGTTTTTGCTGTTGTAGTGTTTAACGCCTTCTTTCAGAACAATATATACAAGGCGGCCAGTGTGAATGGCTGCTGATTAACTCAGAACTCTCCACCCCATAAAGAACCACATACCCATGAGAATCTACCGACAATCATTCTCACAAACCCACATTGGCAGAATCGGAGAATCGAACGCACACAGAAAGAAATGAAATGGTAGTGAACCTTAATGGAGAGCGCTTTAGACCACACGTCAACTCGAGAGGCTTCATATACCATCTGGGATGTTAGCAAACATTAAGATTGATTGTCTATGGAAAGGAAGTAGTACTATTTTTTAAATTGTAGCCACCGCTAACGTTGTATTTTAAAACAAGGAGGTGTTTCGGTCCTTAGAAACACATGTTATGTATTTATCATGTAGTCGTATTTTGGTAGAAAGTGTACACACTGCAAAACAAAATCTGAAAAGTGTGACAAAAATGGAAACGGCATATATATTTATAGAAGTGACAATGGCATGTATACTACATTTTCATTAAGGTGTTTAACAATATATCTGGTAATTCTTGCGTTTGTAACAAACAGCTGTATAAAGATCACACAAACTAGAAGTGTTTCAATGTATATAAATCAATACAATCGAACAAAATGACGTTTACGCCTTTAATATCGCCTACCTGATACACATGTTTTCCCATCTTCTGCCAGCATAAAGCCAAATGTACATTTGCATATCCTCGAAAAACCGTTAGCTATGCAAATATGCTCACATTCACCATTCAAATTAAAGCACGGCTCTGAAAAAATAAAATAATGTACCATGTTAAACACCAGTCTTATCGACGTGTCAGCCGAACTGTTCTCCCAGTGTCGTTGTGTTTGTTCGGCAAAAAGTGTCTTGAAATCATTTCACGTTCCACCGGTGTACCACACTTTGTGAAACAATATATGTGTGCGTGTGTGCATGTCTGTGTGTGTGCTAAAACACTGAACGGTATAGTGTTTAAACAGGTAATTAGATATACAGATAAAAATACTTTAATAATACCTGTTTGATTTTGACGATTATTTTCATCAAAAAACTTAATATCTGAAATATGTGCCGAGTCAGTAAAAACGCCATCTGTTATAAGAGTTTTATCGTCTATGGAATACGACATTATCGACGTGTTTTCAAAAGTTTTCGCGATCAACAGCAAGTATCCCTGAAATAAAAAAAAAGTTTTAGAAATTAGTAATAACATTAAGAAATGACCTAACATAATGTGCATGGCGTGTAGAAATTAAAATGGTAAAGTAAAAAAAAACAATCTGAATTATATATGAAACGAGAATGTCGGTTTTGTGCAGCACTGAAATCATTGAATTAGCTCAAATTGTATTCCCGGTAAATATTTACGTACTCATTAAGACATACGCATTGTATAAACGGTGTAGTTTGTTGCAAATAAGTACAAATTATGATGTAATAATAAAAAATAAGCATACTAATAATACTACTACTAATAATAGTAATAATAACTTTTTTATAATTGTAATATTAACTATACAATTACAACCAACAAACCTGCTAAATACATTTGAGTATTTACCTTGAATATTTCAAGCTTTTTAATTTCTTCATCAATTGTAAGAAAATACTTTATGTCATTGCCATCAAGGTCGCAGTGCAAAACACTGTTTTCTTCGTCTGGGTAGGTTGCAAGGAAATATATCCTGCAATTAAAATCTCAATTCTGACATAATGTTAAAAACAAAAATATCAATATTGTATCGAGGTGCTTTAAGTCACCTTAGCTCAAGCTCATTTATACATGAATCAAACGTAGAACGAAGGACAAAACAAACATGGATAGCTTAGATTTTAATTATAATGGGACCAATACTAATTATATTACTACTACTACTATTATATACTACGATATATATATATATATATATATATATATATATATATATATATATATATATATATATATATATATATATATATAACATTATCATACAGGTTAGTGAATCTTTCAATCCAGGACATAATTCCCCATTCTGACTGGTGTAAATGTCTAATTCTACCTATGATTCTGGCAGTTGATCTGTCTCTCTGTGCTCTGTGTTTCTATGTCTCTCTGTATGTATGTATGTATGTATGTATGTATGTATGTATGTATGTATGTATGTATGTATGTATGTATGTATGTATGTATGTATGTATGTATGTATGTATGTATGTATGTATGTATGTATGTATGTATGTATATATGTTTGTGTTTACATGTATTTATGAACCATAGATATAGCAACACATTATAAAAATAAATAAGTTAAATCATATGTAAATAAAATATAAATAACTATTCAAATTTTTTTAAAGAAAAATGTATATGTATCATTTAGCAAACTATTGTACAATTCCAGGAAAAAATTAATGTGAGTCTGAATTTTAAATATCCAAATTTTCGACGTTTTATGTCTTGGTAAACTGTTTTGTTAAACTATTAGTTATAATCATACTAATAAAAATCATACTGTACAATGATGAACAATATTATATTATAAACCTTTTTTTAATAGTGCTAAGTTTCGTATAAGAATAAAAGCAGGAAGTAGTGATTAAAATAATCAGTTAGTGTAGGATATGAATAAAGTATGTTCATGTTGTAGCAAACTCAATATGGACATAATGCCAAATAGACACAATACCATATACATATAATAGTGCATCCGACTCTAAACTGCTCCTTTCATCATAATACATCGAACGGTTAAAACAACAATGTTATGTCAAGGCTAACACTCTATATGCTACTTTTCGTTTGTTTCCGACAATGTACCATGATTTCATTTTGTCTGCTGAAATAAATGTTATCTTAATCTTCTTTCATACTAAACACGGTATCATTGATATTGTTTGTTATTTTCCCAACGTGATGTCTAGTCATATACATAATTATATACATGTATACCAGTTGTACGTTGTAATTTAAATGCACCCGTAGGTAGGTGCACTGATTATGTAACGGCATGATGTATGAATGTAACTCATTCTTTGAAGTGTTTCTTACAGAATACATGCATTTGTTGATAAGTTCTGATGTTTTCAATTATTTTGTTCAGGACGGAGGGAGGTTTGTTTGAATATAAAATCATTGATAGCTGATTAAATGCTACATATTGAAAACACACTTTGACCAGTCACGTGCAAGGGCTTTATAGTAGTCAATTGCAATACGGCACAACATAATTGAAATTCACCATGTTAGCAATACATATAGCTTTCAGAAGTTCAAATATCCATTTCGGAATCTTTACCAAAGCATAATGATGGATTTGAGATGCAAGCTTCATTCCTGAAAATCGATCATCAGTTATGTTTAAGGCTATATAATCAACAATTTAAAAGTGTGTATTTCAAAGTGTGTGTATTGTGCAAGTGTTCTTGTATCAATGCAACATACTGGAAATATTTGAAATGTTATTTGGTTTCTGACCTAGAAACAAAACACATCCTGTATAGCCACTAGGTCTAAAGTAAATAGTTACACTACACAATTTGTTGCCATAATCCTATTTAGAATTAATTACATCAATTTTTGATTTATTTTCGTATCCGAGTCTACATATATAAATCATTGTTTTTGCATTAGATGTGACCAACATATATCCTTGTGTTTGAAATTATGTTTAGGCCTGACTGTATACTGTTTAGGAAGATTATAAATCTAACGAATACTTGGGTTCAGCGTTTAACATTTTGACTTCCCACATTTACGTTTACCTCATAATTAATAGATTCTCTTAGAATCGTCTGACTAGTTGTACTGCAATACAACTATCTGAATAATGCTCAGTGTCCCATTTCTGAGGTATTTATCTGAAGAAAAATAAAACAAACTGTGTTGGACATATCGTCTTTATTTTTTATCAAATACCCATACATATCATTAACTGGTTCTCTTACATTTTATTACTAAGGCAATTTTACTCTATTTTGAACGTATCAATGCTTTCCTATTTATGAATGTTTAGTCTCAAATTTAAATGCATATTTACAAGGAAATCTAGTAGTACTGTGATAACATTGTTCTATTGTATATACTCGTGTGTCTATAGACCAGAATGTCTCATTTATGCCAATCGTTTTGACTATCACAATAATATAATCTAAAATAATAATGTATGAATACATATTACCTAGCATGTAATTTATTTGCTTATATGTAACACATGATGTGATTCCTATCCCAAACCTCAGCTCCTTTGAGGCTATATCCAATAAACGGGTAAGAGAGTAAACTCCGACAGAAAATCCGCGGAGGATGTACAACAGTGACTTAAGATTTATTCCAGTGATGCTGCTCGTGCCAAGCTATATTGGCATTTATCTTTTCTTTGAGTCCAACATCTGCGTGGAGATGGGGAGGGTGGTCTGCCTCACCGTCATCAGGTGATTTTCAATACCACTCCACAAAGGCTTCGTATTTCCACTGAGGAGGACGTTAAAGGGCTGTAATAATGTGTCGGCAAAACACAAGACGTAGCAGTGTACAGATTCGAAGTCGAAGATTGACTGAAGTAGAGCTGCGTGTTGATGTGGATGATCGGAAAGATCACTATATATTACTGGACATCTACCGCTCTCCTTAAACTGGGAATCCCCAAATTGGCAAAGTGTTGCCCGCTTTTGATGCTTTTTTAACTGGGTGCAAGTAGCTGTAAAACGATCTCAACGAATTGCTACAAGTTTTCCGCAACAGGCAAGATTCAAATAAAACAAGAATACTCCACCTCTTCGAATCGCAAATTAAAATATCAGAACCACGTTTCTTGAATTCAATGCTGCCATGCAGTATATCGAGGACTTATTGGATATTGACGTCATTGATAGTTATATAGACCCGACTGATCGGTTACTGCACCATCATGGAAGCAACCTACGCCTTATGTTGGCACGATAAGTCTTCGGATGATCCCAGGCATAACGGTGTTTTCTTTGCCGTAACGAACACGCTTGTCACCTTCATGGAGCTTGTGTCATCAAGTAATGAAATAATACTGCTGCTCCAGCTGACAACATATTCGGTTACAGACAACATCCCAATGTGTACATCCTACCACCATGCTCCACCAATTAGGAGAAAGACAAGGTCTATGAGGCAATCTATCAGGCATTATATTGTATTAAAAAACATTACAGGCATCCAAGTACTAGATGACTTCAATGCAATAATGGGAGCAGACCACGAGGCCTAGAATACATGTTTCGGTTCTCACGGAAGGAGACACATCTACGAGAATGATCCTTCTTTATCTAACCCACTCCTTCACATGCAAGAAGATAAACCAGATGTGATGGAGACACCCATGTATAAGCCAATGGCAGAAGCTAGACCTCGTCATGATTTGGCGTGCGGAACTAGACAATTACCTCTTCACGAACAGCTACAACAATGCCTAATGAAGCCAAGGAAGCTGCACCATTCTCACGCATCAACACCTGTTGTGCATAAAACATAGATAAAACAAACTGAATGAATATCTCACCAAAGCAACACATAATGACAACATCGTCTCCAAGTGGCTCCACCTGCGTGTGCTGTGTAGATTTAGGCACTCCCTGCCTACAGAACGAATGGGCGCACACATGCCGAATGGTATGACGCCAACTTTAGATGACGGAACTCGTGACTGAAAAGAAGATTAAAACACTTTCGGCATACAGTGCTACATATAGACCTTGTACACTAGAAACACTCGGGACTGTCAGAAACAGTGGATAGCAGACCACTCGCCGATGCGTTTTCGCTTGGCTCAGCCACGTCAAGGAAATGGACCCATCTCGCCTTACCAAGGACCTCTTATACGCAGATCTAAGGTGCATGACAAACTGGACAGCCATGACTGCGTTACTAAGATGAATACAAGAAAATTATGAAGACGGCTACCATCAACGTCAACGACTGGGAAAGTTGTGCTACAACCGCTCCACATGGCGCCTAGCTCAGACAAGTCTTTAGTAAAGTCGAGAAAGACAGCAACATGCAGTATGCGTAAAAGAAAGCCACGATTAAGACGCATCTGCAACATTATCTGAAGCAACGCCATGATATCCCGTTTAATACGTTTATAGTCACCAAGCATACATTAATAAATATTTTTTCATTTTGTGTTTCGATGGATTAACGTGAGATTAATCAATGATTATGAAAGTAGCAGGTAATTACTTTCAAATGTTGATAGGTGCATTTTATGACCTTACAGATGTGATTTTAAGAAAACACAAGAACGATGCACTTTGTATTACTTGTTATTAGAACTTAATATATGCTTAGTGTATTAACGTTCATAGAGGAAATCAAATTGACGTGTTATTACGAAATATTATCGTACATGTTCCTGTCATAAAATTGAATGTAGTAGGAAAGCATGGAAATATAGGAAGTAGTGTCGACGTTCATTATGGAATATTAAGCTAAACCAGGCAAATTTTATCCGAGTTCAAACAAGACAAACCGTTTGCGATTGTATAGAACTCCGAAAGAAGAGTATCTGCCTGTTGTAATATTTGTTTATCCCAGTAAAAGGCAATGAAAATTATCAGCCGGGAAACTATAGAAGGGAAAATATTGAAACGGTAATAACATGCGGGTCGAAATTATCAAATCTTGTTAAAGGTCGCATATATATATATATATATATATATATATATATATATATATATATATATATATATATATATATATATATATATATGAGGATGTTGAGGATGTTTTTGGTTCGCCTTCCTCCTGGCTATCTTTGCAGCGAGGTTTGTGTTTCTCATCTCCTCAGCTTTCTGATTGCCCCGTCTGACAGCAAGACGCCACGCAGAGCGGTCGTCAGCACAGCTCTCCCAATTGTTTATGTTGATGTTGGCGGTCTTCATGTCCTTTTTTCAGACATCTTTGTATCGCAGACGTGGCCTTCCAGTCGTTCGTGCACCTTCTACTAGCTCGCCGTACAGCAGGTCCTTGGGTATGCGGCCTGGGTCAATTCTGCTAACATGGCCTAGCCAGCGAAGGCGCCTCTCGCTGTAAATGGAGAACGTGCTGTTCATGCCGGTGCGTTTCAGAACCGCTGTGTTGGGAACTTTGTCCTGCTACTGGATACGCAGAATGCGCCGCAAATGTTTAAGCATATATGTATATACATATATGCTTAAACAAAACTAGATCCTCTTAACAAAAGCATATTGAACTCTTTAGTGTGTGTTTCTAATGCCGGATAATGTGATAAAACTTGCGAAGTACATCATATGCATCTAACAAAAAGACTTAGCAATCTGAGTGACACTTTTGTCTTCATTACTGACCTTTTCTTATATTGGTCATAGCTGAGTGATTTAAAATCCATGTTATCGTCGGAGTGTACCACATGATGATTAAATCTATTTATTCCGGAAGACTCTATTGTTCTCCCATTCCTGTCAGATATCCAATACACCAGGCTGTAAAGGTAAATAAATACAATATCATGTTATTCCAAGTAAGGATACCGTTTTATGTTCTTATGTAACTATACACTAAAATATTAGGAAGAGTTATGTTCAAAATATTGAATAATCTTTACAGGTAACTACATGAAACATTACGTTCGTGGCAACTGTCAACAGGTAGATTCTGAAGACATATTTGTGATAAAGGCGTATAAAACTTTATTTTCTCTTGATGTCAGTTAATCATTCAATTGCAGACACTTTTCAACGGTTATACACAATTTGTGCCATATGCTCCACATCGAAATCTTCTCTTATAAACCTTTACAGGCGTTTGCATTGTAGGGATATAAGAAAAAAAGACGAGAATATATATATCTATATATGTGTGTGTGTGTGTGTCATACCGCTCATGGGGAAGTATCAAGATATCACGTGGATTTTCAAGACCATCTAGGAACACTTCTGCATCTTGAGACTCGATAGACATTCTCCAAATTTTGCCTGTGTCCACCTCAGACCAGTAAAAGTTTCTTCCGTAACCATCCCATGCCATGCCTTAAAAATACCGAATTGGAAAGCAAAATATACCTGTTATTATTGTTTTTGTTATTATTATTAGTATTATTATTATAATTATTATTATTATTATTATTATTAGTAGTAGTAGTAGTAGTAGTAGTATAATTATTATGTTTATTATCGTCTTTGGCCAAAACGATGGAATGATGTTTAGAGCGCGTATTCCGTAGATACAGGATGTAGTGGCTTTGACACCCCGGCGTAGTCATACCAAAGAATTATGAAAATTATACTAATTTCGGTCCCACTTGGGTTGTAGCATTAAGACGTTAACGTTTGGATTGATTGGTCAGGTGTAAACATAATGTGACTGTATGAGACATAATGATATATGTCTGCGACATGATTCATCAGTACTAGAAAGCACTACAATCTGTCACATTGGAAGCAGTGCAGCAATATGACTGAAAATCGTTAAAGCTACTATACGAATCAAAATCACACATACAATACACACGCGTTTTCAACTATTCACGTTACAGTCGATTGCATAGTCGATTTCTCCTTTTTGGCAAAAAGTTGACTGGGCTTATTTCCACCTACGATTTGTTCATGTCTTCCTCGTTGATTTTAATTTTAATCCATTTGTACCAGCATACAATGACTTTTTTGTCCATATATGATGAATAAAACTTGTAATTGTATCACACATCAGTGATTTTGTGTAACTGTAGTCATGAGCATGGATAGTAAACGTATTGAGGACGAGCCCTATTCATAGCGACAACATTATTTCTACAGTAAAAGTCCGTCAGTTTTTGTAAAAAATGTTTTTAAAATAGTAGTGTTAAAACATTCTTTCATGGCTTGCGATACATAAAGTAATCTAATTTACTAATCAAATAATCGGTAGTGACACCCTTTGCTATTCACTTCTGAGCTCATTTGACGTAACCAATTGCTAGATTTAATATATGTTTCTTACTTTAGTCATAAGACACTGATCGTAGGGCTGTATCAATGAACAGTGTCATGCACTATTCATGGCACAATTTCACCGTTATAAATAAACTGTATACTATACTAAAATAACATATTATGAATATGTTAAATAACAGGATATGGATATGTCTGTGACTAAATTACCCTTAATTACATCGTTAATATTTTGAATTTTTAAACAATATTGTGCTATACTTAACGTATGCATGTATGTATAGATGCATATGTCTGTCTGTCTGTATATTTGTATGTCTGTCGTTTTGTCTGTCTGTGTGTGTGTGTTGTTAACAGAGTAAAGGACGTGCTCTTGAAACTTAAAACTACAAACTGAAATAATAGCCATGAACTTATTAGCATATTTGAATACTTATAAATGACCTTGTTGTTTGCACAGAAATGGTCATCCAAAACCTTCTGACGAAATTCGCTTCATACATGCATCAGCAACGCAATATATTATACGTACATATCACATTCTTTGCTTGTATATGTACCGACACAACAACGTTGACACGGGTAGGCGTATTTTCCAACAGAACGTTCGAACGCTCTATATATCAGCCTATGGCACTACTGATGTCTACCCCGTCATAGCTGGTGATTTGTCTTGTCTTGGGACGTGTAAACTGCAAATGCTTAAAATCCTTAGTCAGGATGTTATTTTCAAATTCATAAATGTTGGTGCTAAGAACCTGGTTGAAATGAATTAGACGGTGGACTGAGAATACGCCATATCGGCTGCTTATGTCAAAATATGTATATAATGTGCTAATGCGGCAACAAACTATACGTAGATTATTACCAGGCAAACACCCTTGTACTATTACGTGTATTAACGCCATATAGATACTTCGAAAATCAATTTCAACGTTCGAATAAATGGAGAAAATGTATAACGACTTTACACGTGGCCAGCATTCACTACACAAACATGAGTTGTTTGAAATACCGCATCCTAAATGTGTACTACCGAAACTCGCTTACCATAAAAAAGGATGACAACGATAAATACGAGCAAGGCTAGTAATCGGTTAAGATGCGATCCTGTTTTAAGATGATATAAAGATTTACAATGTACGAAGTAAGTATTGTTAGTCTTCGAAGATAGAGTCAATATTTTTCAACTCTGGTTTGTAATGGTATTCGAGTTAGATCTATCCTTGCATATATAATACGTTCTGACCGAGATGATACAATTATTTAATTTACAGATAAAGTGTTAGTCTCTATAGTAAACGGGAGTGATGATTCCAAACAGTCCATGTATATTGTGCTACTTTCCATACTGATTGCATTATTGCTGGAAGGGCCCTTAATGGCACACACGTAATAAAATTATTGAAACTGAGAGAAAGAGAAAGGAGCTAGTCGAGAAACTACAATCATTAGCGTTGTTCAAATGTTAATTGTGACGCTCCCAAAGGCAACCCAAGGTCACGATAACAAAAACCGTTTAAGTGCACCAATCGGAGTTAGGGTCGGGACAAAACCAATCGATATTATCCAGTCTATCTGGTTATATCGAACAAAGTGGATGCTTTACAACTTGCAGCAGTACAATGTTGCCTCAACACGAACACAAACATTTAACTGTATCAATAAATAGCTGGTTATAATAATGAATTGAGTTGGCGGAAATATATGATTACTGACAACTCCGAGCACAAACACGATTTAAAAACAATAACACACATTACAATCTGCATAGTCTGGTTACAACACTACCGCGAGACACAGATTGTCACATAAAACATGTAGATGTTTTGCCATAAACTATTACAAAATACAACGCATAAATAGTTATGTTGCTTAAAATGAAATCCACGAACTCATATCGATTTAGCTCAACCCATTTATATAATATATTGAATGATCGAAAATACTTTTTGGGTGTAGAAAATCCCTTCTGACATCAATTAAACAGATATACAGCTTGCACGTAGTAGTATCAAAATAACTGGAACAAATAGCATTGCCTACTATGAATAATAAACTATTTTTGTAATAATGAAATCCGATAAAATGAAAAAGAAAATATAAAACATGGAACAAACTTTAAACAAAATAATAACACTTGTAAATTTATCAGCGGTATATACATACTTTGGAATAAAAATATCAGGTTAAAAACAACGAGTTATAATTAGATAAAGCAAACATATGGCAGTAATGGTTTCGTATAATGTCAGAAAAGATATGGAGTTTCAACAGTCTCATCAGCATTCCTACAATTTGTATAAAAAAACGTTTGAGTGATAATGACGTCTAATATTTTCCTGACTAATAATTCTAATCTTTCACAGTCAGATCAATGTTTACAACTTGATTGCTAAAGTGAGACGATTTCGTGGGAATATAGGCTTTGATGCACACAAAACCACAACAGGTAAAATATCCCGTTCGCTGAAAATAATACATTTTACATTAACATTTTAAATGCAAAAATTAAATTTAGTATATGTATATACCACTTATTTGTCCAGCTGGTCCTGTAAGTCTATGCAATTCAGGATTATCAACTCTTGTCCAGTAAATAGCGGAGTCGTTGGCGATAAATATAATTCTCTGATCTGTATCCAGAGTCATGTATTGAGTTCCAGAAGTTTCTAGTACACGTACTGGATCAAACACAAAATCTGAGAGAATTCTAATATCCACGACACATATACTACTTTCATTACTGTACACAAGTGCGCGATGAAAGTATTTGTTTTTCACTGAAAGGAAAAAAAGGCTAAAGTTAATAGATTAATATAATGGTAGGTTAAACAGATGAATTTACCATCCTTTTTCTAAGCATATTAAAACAAACTATGTTTCCCAAATTATCACAATACTGACGTTTCGTATTATATAATTTCCTTGTAAGAAATCCATTTTCCGCATAAAGCAAGCCAAAAATCGCCATCTGTAGAAAGATGTTTATAAAAGTATCATATATCACATTGTACGTACATATGGGTGTTATTGTTGACATTTGATACTGTTATAGCAAGAATATAGTCTGTAAATTATAATCTATGTTAAACATCAATAAAAAATACGCCTACACAAGTTTAAACTATATTTTACCTCCAGAAGTGAAACAACTGAAAGTGCATTCAACAACACAAATCTATTACACATTCGAGTTTCATATAGTATGCAAGGACAGATAACAGTCAATATGATATTTTTAGTCAGCTCTATTTATTATATTTACATGAACATGTTTTCATATCTTGGTTGAGGTTGTATCCATCTTTACAATTGCATACGGCGCCATTCTTCTCCGTCAGACAGATTTGTTCACAACCGTAGTTCAAACAGTGGTCTATAGGTAGATAAATACAAGATGCAAGGTTATATATCTTAATACAAACAGAGAGAGAGAGAGAGAGAGAGAGAGAGAGAGAGAGAGAGAGAGAGAGAGAGAGAAGAGAGAGAGAGAGAACTAAAACAAGGGGTTGGGTAAGGAATAAAATATATCACGCGCGTAAAAGAGTATTAATAAATCCTGTCAGAAAATGTGTAATTTATCCAAGTCAAACAAAAATATTAATAACATCAGGTAAACGTCAACATTTTGTCAAAACTAGATTTCAACATAATTGCGCGTACACAAGACATAGTTCAAGGTAAAGTTTGCTTGCTTTAAAACTGCGATAAATATATTTAATTATCTTTGAATATGTTTTCAGAAGCATTCTATTCCGAAGTAAACCAAGTATGTGTGCGTCTGTAAATATGGGTTGAATAAAAAATTATTCATTGTTAATGATGGAGTTTTGTACATGATGTTAAAGTATATGGATGTGTTTATATTTAACTTGAGTGGAATGATACGTTTAGACAATTCATTTGAATTACAAGGTTCTCCGTGACAGTTTGAATCGTTAGACAGCGCAGTTGAAGACAACCATCCATTAATTGTCGTGATACATAGGTACTTTCACGACAATCGAAATACATACGAAACATTGCATATTATGTTATTGGCGAGAATATATTTATATAATTACCAATATGCTACGTTTCCCCTACATGATCAGCTCAGAGGTTCTAACTTAAATTGTTTTAGTTGCACGACCCCTTGTGAAATATCTTACGTTGTATCGTCGTTACATTTCAAACATGCTAAACTGTGAAACTTGAGGGCTGTATGTCCTGATGGAATACCGCTACTCCAAGGCATTTAAACTGTTCTTCCATGGTATTTGTTAATTCATTCCCATTTGTTTTATTGATGAAAGAAAGCTGTTGAATAGTGGTATCAACAACATACAAATAATTCTGGAAAGAAAACATATGCGATCTTTGAAATATTCGTTGGTTGGCATTCTTTATTTTTGGAGGGAATGGATAATAAAATGTCGTCTATTAAGTTACTTCAAACTCTCCAAGATACACAGCGTTAAATACTTCGAAAAGCTAGAAACATGTTCATCTTTTCTATCCGAATTAATATTTTATTGCATAGAAAATACTAAGTTTGATTAAATGATTGAAATCGTAGATTACATTGTTCTACATGTTTCATAACATCTACATCTACGATTTTCACCGGGTTTAGTTTGTGTAATCCATGTTTTTTTTATCTGTAGTGATTACATAACTTATCACACTGTTATATAGAATATATTTGGTGGGATTTCTCTTGTAATGATTTATCGATTTGTTAATATTTAAACTCATGAAATATAGCGATAAGGGAATTTAACATGATGGGTAATATTCCACGTTAAGAAGCAACATTGCCTCAACCATATGTTTTTACGGAAATCAATACAACTTTGATCAAGGGTAATTTTGTAAGGTTCTTTAAATTGATCAGGTTTCTCTCTTCAGAATAATTTTGTTATTCAGCTGCCACTAATGCAGAACACGATATATCGGATGATAACCTTTCTGATTTTAAATTATGTGTGCTTTCATAAAATATGTTCTTAGAAACTATCGATATTGATCACCTTATAAACAGTTAAATCAAAGAATTTGCTTAATGTTTTCTCTAGCAATATTTTCCTATCATTGCCATCGTAGGTGACAGTTTCCACGGTTTCACGAAAGTAGTCAACGAAGTAGAGACGTCGATCTACGTATTCAGCAGTCAAACTGCATGGATACAATAGGTTGGAAAATAACAGGGTCCTCCGGTTCCTACCTGATAAACTCGACACTTCGATCTTTGGAAACTTTCCAATATCACTCCAGAATAACAGGCTGTTGTAGAAAGGATAAACGCCGTTTAGATATCAAGTTTTGTTCTCATTGTAATATTGTTACGTGCTTAGGCTCAAATAAACAGTAACATAGAAAGAGTGAAAATAACAAGCTTGTAAAAAGTTAATAAACAATAAAATAAATATTGAGCACAAATATTTTCCAGAAACGAAAAGTATACTTACGGTTTTAAGAATCAATTCCAAAATTAATCGAAACATAATTCAAAATATTGTCCACTAGAGAAATTGCAAATGTTCTGGTAAAAAAATGTCCAAATAATTACAAGTTCGAATCGCAGTTAGTATCCAAGATGGATGACGATGTCACTTGATGAAGTCAGTTCTTGGTAATACAATTCTATGAGCACAATTCTTTTCCAGATAAATAACAAAATAATTCATCTTGATCCAAACGAAATGACATAATTTCCAGTACAAGGTAATTTAAAATTACTTAAAACGACAAAACTTAATATTCTAAAAGCCAAGGTTCTACTACTGAAGAATTCGCTTCAAAACATTAGTTATATACCTGCTTTTTAGAAAAGTGTCGCGTGATCATCTAGAATATTTTAGAACAAATTTACGTTTGAAAACTCACGTATCCACAATATGACCCAACTAAAATATAAATATGTTTATACAAAGCTCCATAATGTCCTTGGAACCAACCAATCATTTTAAAAGCTTGTTTACAGCTCTGAAGCCAGGTCAGGAATGACGTTAACACCTGGTGTTTATTTTGTAAAGTACAGGTCACCCATCCCCCTTGATGAACGAATCTTAAACTTAAAATGCCAATTTGAATCTAACAAACAAACAAATTAAATATAAATGACTTAAATCAATTATACGTAACGATATACATATAGATTTAGTGTTAACGGTGGTGCATGATAATCTATATTGTAACATTTCATTCATCACTGTAATCCAAATATAATTATATAACTATATTTAACATTTTGTTGGCATGTATGGAGTAATTTTAAAATATTCTTAGGTTATTATTAGCAGACGTTATTTCCCATATGTCGGGTAGGTTCTTTAATTGAGAAATGTGAGGTAGCGAAAATAGCATTTTACTCTTCTACTACTTAAGGAATATTGACCCGATTCAGTACCGGACATAAAATGATACCTGCGAACAGTTTTGATAAGCTTACATTGGATATATATATATATATATATATATATATATATATATATATATATATATATATATATATATATATATATATATATATATATATATATATATATATACATATATATATATATATATATATATATATATATATATATATATATAACGTTTAGAAACTAAATTCAAATTGGTTTCGAATTTGAACATCCATTATCATTCTTTACAGTACGTTCCTTATTGGTGAATTGGTGCGCAACTTGCATAATTGAACAAATACGTAATGTCAGAATGTAGATTACACGTTAGTTCGCTGCATATTTTACACTCCATATAAAACCAAGCCATTTATTTGAATATCTGAACTTTTTTCTATAGAGAAGATGAGCAGAGTGCTGGAAAATATAATTTCCTGTATATGTAGTCTTGTCAGATGTCATCCTCGATTTTACATCGAGTAATAATATATGACGTTCTCCCGACAAACATGCACATACACAAGTACACACACACACACACACACACACACACACACACACACACACACACACACACACACACTTACATGTATGTATTTGTCTGCGCTTGTGAAGGGGATACCATTTTGGTTTTCCTCCTTGTGGTATATATTTTCAGTGGAATTTATGTTTGCATAATATAATTGTTAGTTACAGAGGAATATTTAATGGACGTTAATACGTGCATGATGGATGCTACCTAAACATTAGGTTGGTATATTTACATAAATTTTGCTTACGATTCCATCGGGTCCAGAGCCAAGGCATGAGGTCCCTCGAGATTTTCATGAATTAGAACACGAAATAGGGATGTGTCATTCGCTTCAATTGACATAACCATAATCCACTTGAATGTTGGGTCTGACCAGTAGATATTATTACTGATCCAATCCACCGCTAATTTCAAATATTCCGCTGAAACTCCTTGATGTAGAGTCGTCCATATATTCTTTGTAGAGGGAGCAGAATAATAGTTGGGGTTCTTTTGTATGGTTTTTGTGTTTCTATCGTATAAATATGCCTGCTGTAGTATGTTGTCCACGTCAACACTGAGATATCTAACGTCAGTGGAAACGTTGAGTGACAATGGACGCTGGCTAGGAGTCCCGTCTTGATCAATGGGCAATAAGAAAACAGACCCAATGTTTTCTAGATCCTTACCCGTTACAATCAACCCACGGCCAAAATCTGGAAAATAGTATATTTAATGCCAAAGATAGGTAAAACAAGTGAACTGAATACAAGCTATCACTAGAAAAAAGTCATTTACTGGCTGCAGAATCGGTTAACTTATAAACAATTAGGCTTGATTTTGTATGGAAAATCCAAATATCGGAGCTTCAGCATGGTCGAATATAAGATTGCTATGTATACACAAAACGTAATATTACGAGATATCTGACCTAGTACATTGTACATGAATAGCGGTACTAGACTCACAGGATTGCAACAAAAGTATCTTTGTCATTGATAAGCAACTGATTAGAAGCTTGATACGTAAAACATTATTCAAAAAACAGTAATAAATGGCGATGGTTGGCCTTTGTTGCTTTCTTTCGTAATGCTGCCAAGTAACATAAGCTCTTGGCAGGTAATTGAAACAATGCTAAACATTTTGTTGACGACAATATCAAAGGTATACAGCAAAATCTTAGCTGAAAACAATTCCGTAATTGATTCAGTAAAATGTTCTTTTCATAAAGCATGTTTTTTCTGATGTGAAAGAATTAAGCATTACGATAACACACACACACACAAACACACACACACACACACACACTGATATATGTATGCTTATTTATGTCTCTATTTAAGTAAACACTAATGAGCATGGTCTTTAACGCACGTGACATCATCATAACCGAATACATTGAATCGTTGTTATACAATTCTTATCTCTATATTGATTAAGCAAACAAACAGAAATAACAAAAGTTACATAATTTATTTCCGATCATTTAATTTTGTATTAAGTTGAATCAGCCTAATTCATTCTAGTCTAAACATATTTCAAGTTTCTTAAATTTGATATTGTGTGTTCGCATGCGGGTGGATCCCGAGTTATACGCACAAGACCACAGCATGCCTCATCTCGAAGAAGATGTATCAAGTGTTTGAATGATATATGTACCATCGGTGCCGCTTACATAGCACAAAGGAAGATTATTGATACTAAATGTGTCTTTGACATTTCGACAATTCGAATTTGTTTTTGTATGTATTGGTGTCTGTTAAAATTATTATGCTGTACGCGATGCAATAGTGTGCCAGAATGTGAATTCAAAGACAGTAAATGACACTTTGTTCGCAGCCAATATCGCCTTTATTGACTGCTTTATATGTATCGGCATTATAGTTATTGTTGCTGATATTAATAATATCATGACATATACTGTGTGTATTACGTATTACTTCAACAGGTGGTACAATGTGTTACTACCTCCAAACATTATTGTTATTGTACTGCTGTCACTACTATTACTACTGCTAACTGCCAGTGTTTGTTTTATACTTTTGCACTTGAACTAGAAGAGTCGCCAACACCGCTGTTGTTATTGATTCTTATGCCACCATCAGTCTTGTTAATTTCACTTCTGCTGTCACCATTACCAGGGTTAGTTCTACAACTAGTGATATTACTACTAATGGTACCTTTAGTCTTGTTGTTGCTACAACTAGTACTACCACCATCACTTTTAATGCTAATGTTATTGGTAACTATGCTGTTGGCAGCACCTTTCTATCGACCACCTCTGCTGCGAACATCATCGCCCTATCTAACATTGCTGTTACTGTATCTGCATGAAGCGAACTTACTTTCAATACTACTACTACAGTAAATGCAAATACCTACTATTAAATGCAAATACCTACCGTTCTTTCTACTACACATGTTGCCAGCAACAATCACAACGTTTTCAAAACTCTAACTTTTCTAGCCATACTTACAAAAATAAATATATATTCAAAAGCTGGTGTGTTTATTATAATTACCTTTCAAATTCTTAAACCTTATTTGACATTGTCCAGCATGTGTTAAGCGGTACGTTTATGATCGTTATTGTTAGTAACGTTACCCGAATTTAACGAACGTGGTTAGATTATAAATAATGGTAATAAGACCTTTTTGTTATTCCTTCATCCAAACACAGATCCCATCATTAAGACTGAATATTATTTTTCTCAATATAACTTAATCTAAACTGTATAACTCAATGCCATTTATCGGTACTATGAACCGATTCGCTATACCTTGTTTTAATCTTCCGTATCTTTAAATATTTGTCGCTTCTTCAGCAACGTACGTAACCCTTTAGATATTGCAAAGGGGAACTACAGTTTAAATATTTACTATGGAAACATATATTGTTCAATAGATGAAATGATTGTTTAATGTTAACGTTCACTGGTTTATAAAGACGATCCCCGAATCAATCAATGTTTTGAAGGAACGTATGTAAAATATTGTATGGTTAATAGCCCAGTCCCACTAAAATAACAAACCATCAGCGGCACTCAAAACATCCAAACCAAGCTGTTTTACTGTAAATGTTCTAGTAGTTCTAGTAACGATTCCCTGGTCAATCAACTCTTTGAAGAAACTTAAGTCAAATTGTGTCTTATTAATAGCCCACATCCTTACTGCACAATAACGAACAATATGTAGTGCAGCCCAACCCATTCACTCTAGGTTTCTTTTGTTTTTTTTATGTCAATTTTAAATAGTCATTCATTCATTAAAATAGCCTATTTCGACAATGAATTATCGATGGAGACATCAGTTGATTATGATCCAGATAAAATGAAATCTTCATACCGCAGAAAGATGAATAAACACTATTTTGTTTGGGGGGGGGGGGAATATCCAGTGTATCGTTAGTTCCAAATTATTAGATTTATAAAAGAAAATTAGAAATGCAAAGGTAAATGGGTATGTTCAGTTTGCATATAGCATGATCGGCAATCAAAACAGCCAAACACGTTCAATGTAGGTCTTTTTTGTTTTCTAAATCAATTTACAAGAGTCATTTATTAACAAAACTACTCTTATGAGAGAAACATTTAACATATTTAGACATCGGTTAAAATGATCCAGATAAGAAAGCTCATACCAAAGAATGATGAAAAATATATTTTTGGCAACTAGGTTTTAGATTGTAGGTTTTCTTAAATGGATATACAAAAAAGAACAAGAAATAAACAGTCAATGAGTAAGTTAAATTTGTGAACAGTTTTAAATATATGGTTCTATTTTGAAGCATATATAAAAACATCAAAATGTTTATAAATATAACCATCTGAATATTAATGATTGTACACGTTCACTTATGAATAAATGGCAAGTGTTGCAACTTTAGCGAAATAGTTTTATAACCTTTATAACTGATGAACTCGACATCAATCACCTCAAAAGTTTACAATGAAGTAAATGACATGAATCTTTTTCATTTTAAACATTGTCATTTAAATTGCAATTACGTCTTACTTACATAATAAATGCTGCATTAATGGTATGTATGAATGAGAGATGGGTGGGTTATAAACCATGGTGAAGGTAATAGTTCTGATACTGTCGAGACCGCGAGCAACGAAGATATTGGTGATAGTATAAACGTGTGTTGTACCTGACTTGCAGTGACATATTGAAGTATCCTCACTGTTACACACCTCATTATTAGCATCGATACAGCCAGTTGGACAGTCCCTTAAATGAAAGAAAACATATATTGTTATGGGAGTAATCAAAATCTATATACCTATCTATCTACCTATCTATCTATATTTGTATCTATCTATCTATCTATCTATCTATCTATCTATCTATCTATCTATCTATCTATCTATCTATCTATCTATCTATCTATCTATCTATCTATCTATCTATCTATATATATACAGAGAGAGAGAGAATGAGAGAGAAAGAGGGAGCGAGAAAGAGGAAGAGAGAGCAAGAAGAAGACATAGAGAATAAGACTACATTATTGATCTTTGTAACTCTTTCTTCTAGTATATATGTATTCGGAATATGTTGTTTCTAATGCCCAATGGTTGGTATTATAATATAATTAAGCTCGTATTGGCTTTTGTTGTCATTGTTGGTCACTTTCATTGTAGATATGAATGGAAAATACTCCCTTTGTATGATATATAACTTGTTCTCATTTTCAGTCAAATTTAAGTACTCCCATTATAGATAGAACATAAAAATATTAATAAGAGGAAAGTTGTATTTGCTTTTTTATGTATCACATATGTATCACATCTTGTCTTTGTTTAAATGCTGCAGATGTTTATGCTGATCTACAACTTTGTTAAGAACTAAATTGTTTCGTAATGGAAATTTGAACAAAAAGAAAATAACGATATGCGAAATAGTTTGGTTGAAAATAAAGTGTATAATTGATATTAACGATGAAGGCATGTATTCCTTGCAAATATTGAGTACACATACAACTTAAACGAATCATACCATTACATTTGAACTTTCTTTAAAAATAAAGAAACAAATAAAATGGATCGAATAAGACGTTGAGGATGTAGATGGTATACCTGTTCCTTTAGAATCCTGTGTTTCTTAAACATTCATAACTGTCCAGGTGATAACATACGTATAAATTCCTATGTAAACGTTTTCATGTAAACTAACTCATGGAGGTACATGCGAACTTATAATAAATAAGTAAACGTACCTTTCCTGACAGTTGCTGCCAAAGATTCTAGCGTTATACCTTGCCAGGGCCAGGAATAAAATGACGATACATGCAGCAATATACATTTTCTGAAACAAAGAGAAAGAGCTTATAATTGCAAATATTAGTTTGATACAGTGAATGTCATTGTGATAGTAGAAATGCATTTTTTATGTAGGAAAATTGCCAATAATTGTTTAAGATCAAACAGGATGTGCATCGCGTGTAATTCAAACAGCGCACCTACGTTCTCATATATTTCACCTTTAACTTCAAGCATTGAAACTAATACAGTTATAGAATAGGAACGTATTTGGATACAAATTAGCAAACACTACCTTTCGAGTATGCCGTCTAGCTGTGCACACTAAACTGTGTAATGTTTATGGCTCTCACAGGCTTATATAGAACCTTCAGACAATATTTTCTTGGGTCAAAGTGGTATTATGAGAGGCGATGGTTTATAATTTAGATCTCAGACGAAACTACTCATAAACAAAAACATAAGCAAGAGAAAGAAAATATAATAGAATGTTTCATTGATTGTCACAGTTCAAGAATCGACCATTGGTGACGCATTTATTGATTTATGTGATACACTTTTTATATAATCATCAATTCATATTTAGGCAAGGTCACACACCACATCCTATGGCATGCTTCGAAATCATACATTCAAAATATTTAAAAAGTATGTGGTTTATACAATTTCGGAAATTAGCTTTGTGTCTTCTCTGTAAAAAAATATTTCAAAATAAAACAAAACCTTAAGTTTATGTATCTTCATGTTTTTTTTTTTGTTCGTTACACATGCGTGTAAAGTCATTATTTACCATCGTGTGATGAAAGGAATATTTTATTATCGAATAAATGCTACTTCTTCCCCTCAACCAAATGTGTTTAATCTGGGTCAAAATATATGTTTCACATCGATCATAAGCAAATAATATACGAAATGAAACTTTGCAACAGAGCTTTGTAAAATCCATTCAAGCTGAATTGAATGTAGTAAGATACCCATAAATAGCAAAATCACATGTATGTCATATCATTGGACAACAGCTATCCATCGGTTCAATTTGTAGGACTCTTTGTATTCAAAAGTGTTCTTACACCCAATATAAAACATGTGCATTATGGGATAAAACTGTTTTTGTTCGCTTTTCGATAGCACGTTGATTTGTTCATTTGTAAATATTGTAGTTTCATAAGGAATACATAGTTTACGAGATGTGAATAAGGAATAAGTATCAAAATGTATGTAAAATTGGTTTAATCGGGAATAACTAACTGATTTCTTATTCCTCATTGAATCGAGAATAAGGAATAAGGAAACATTAACTAACTTGATTTCGCTCGTATCATAAAAAAATATCATATCGCAATATAGTATTTGCGTATGAAAGATGTGTAACATATATTTTGACTCACATTAAACAAATTTGGTTGAGGGGAAGAAATAGCATTTATTCGATAATAAAACAAGCCATCATATGTGGTATGTGAACATGTTCAAAAATGAATTGATAATGATACAAAAAGTGTATCTCATAAGTAAGTAAATGCTTCACCAATGATCGATTCTTGAACTTTGAGAATCAATGAAACATTTTATTCTATTTTCTTTCTCTTGTGTATGTTTTTGTTTAGGATAAGCTTCTTCTAAGAACTAAAGTTTAAAATAACAACCATCGCCTCGCATAATACAACTTTGACCCAAGATAATAGTGTCTGAAGGTGCTATATGAGCCTATTTATAAATATAATATATATATATATATATATATATATATATATATATATATATATATATATATATATATATATGTATATATATATATATATATATACAAATATATATATATACAAATATATATATATACAAATATATATATATATATATATACAAATATATATATATATATATATATATATATATATATATATATATATATATATATATATATGTATATATATATATATATAAATACAACTTTATAAACACGCAGTCTCATTAGAAATGTTTGTTTAGTTCAAGAGCTGAACTTTTCTTTGTATCCTCGTTCATTGGATTACACTAAAATCTTGCAAATGTTTCATGATTGGTTACTCCTCTGCTCTCCTTGCCTTCACAATATCAAATAGTTTGCTCCAAATATTAATTCTCATCTGAAAGACATGGAAGCAAACTGCATTAATAATATTCCAAAGTATGTGAATAATATTTATTTATTTATATTGTCTATCTCCGCGTTTAAAAACTACAAAGTTTCAGTCATAATTTTATCAATTAAAATCAAAATCAACATTGTACGGATATTATATATCACATCACTCTCTCTCTCTCAATAATTGTAATATTTTCCGTTATATCTTCGAATTGGTCGAATGTGTTTCATCACATTACATCATGTGGTGTCTCAGTACACATAACGTCTTATCTAACCTATCATGAAATATTCGTATAGTTATTTGAAATACGTTGTAATTGTTAACGGTTTCATGATGAATTCACAATGAAGGATGTGATATTTTGTTGTTTGTATTTATGAATTATTACCTTGTGTATGCTGGTATCCTAATGAAGAGTAACGTGACTATAACACGAGTTAAGTGTTATGCGGTAAAAACAACTGGTTTACCCATGTTTTCGACACGCAAAAAAGAAACATGTCAACTGAATCGTGTTAAAATATATATGTTGTTAGTAACTCATATGGCATTATTTTGACTGGCAATGCATTATATACATACTGTTGAATAGCTAATATAATGCTGAAGAAATTTTGACGGACACGTTTAGCTTGCTTTGCATATCCATAGCTTTACGGTTGTGTCAAATATGGCGGAGAGTTGTTATTCACAAAGGTATTACAGCAGGAAAATATATAAATATAGTACATGTGATCATTACACGTATACTGAATCAATACTTGAATGTACTTTGCTATATTAACTTTTATATGTTTATATCTGCATCTTTAGACACCCATTCAAAACTCCTTAATTTTTCTGAACATGTATTTAAGGATATATTAATTGACGCATGTTTTGGTGGATACATAGGGAGGATTGGCTTGTTTCTGTTCGTCCTTGTGTCATCCTTCCTAGTGACAACCAATAACGTCTCAAAATTGAAACTTATGAAAAAATGTATTTCTCAAACTCCACCTTTAAGCATCACGCTAGTTGCAATTTTCGAAATTAAATAATGCATGCGTGGGTTCAATCTCCAGCCGAGTCATACTAAAAACTTTAAAAAATGGTACTAACAGCTGCCACGCTTGGCGCTAACCATTAATATATTAGTATTAGGACTGGTTGGCCTGGTGTCACGATAATGTGACTGGGTGGAACATCATGCTACATGTTTGCGGCATGATGCCCCAGTGCTAAACATCACTATAAACTGCCTTACAGCAGACATCGTAGGGATATGACTACAAAATTGAAAAAGCTATGTCTTTTTTACCAAACGGTGAAACAGTCAAAAGTCAGTTTGTTAAAAAAGAAGAATACACCTCCCCATTTATCAGATAATGAATGTTCTGTTTGGAACGATTTCGTTTCTGCAAGTTTGAAAACTGCGTACTTTGTTCCCAACAATTAAAACACTTCATTTAGAATATTTAATGCTAACATTAAAAAGTACATCGCCATCTATAGTAGTTGCTGCATTACCTCGATTTATATATAGACTATTCAGAACGTAAACGGAAATTACGATAACTTACTATACTTAAAATAATAATAAGTTGACAACAGCACCTTACTCGATGCTTGGGTAATACTAAATAATACCTCAGGTATAACATGTTAAAGGAAACTTAAGGTAACTTACTATAATAAAACAACTGAGAAAAATGTTAGAACATTTAAAATAATCGCTATATTCTTGAGAAGCTATTCTGACGAGCACCTAATATTGTGCAACCACATAGCTGAAGAAGTCGAAAGCATTCAGCGAGATAATGACATCACCAGGATCCTGAATTGAATTTATTATTAGACTGATCGTTTCACAAGTGTCTCTTTACATAGACATAAACACTATTCCGATTGAAGTCTCATTCGACCGCACAATGTTCGAGAATATAGATTGAATACATATACAGGCTTTTACTCATGTAAGCGGATGTGCATGATAACGAAATTATGGTAAGGGAACTACTTTTGATATTGAGTCATTTCGCATCGCATTCCACCATGATAATTAAGAAATGAAAATGCGAATAACCACTTCGGAATTAACTGGTCAGTAATATAATTTAACATATCCAATATACAAGCAGATACAGCAAGATACCATGAAACAGTACGATGGACGTGAACAAGAACAAAGATAAGTAGTAATGCCCTTAAATACGTAAAGAAAAAGTTACAATCTTTAGAACTGAGGATTAATATTCTCCCACACATGAATTATACAAGTGATGTACATCTTACCTAATTCAGCCACTCTAGGCTAAACAGGTTATAGTTTAAAACCTGCACTTTCTATACACACCTATGCGGAAGTTCAGCTGAGTGATCTCGCTTTGATGCAGAAATCGTCGATATCTCCGTTGAATAATTAAATTCTCCATATTACTCATGAGATCCAGGAACCTCTTGACATACAGAAATTGATCGCAGTTAAAATGACATTACTGACATTACCGCTTAAGTATGCAATGTTTATCATTCCTAGAGGAAGCAATTTACTAGTTGATAGTATACTGTCATATCCATAGCTATAGTATGTACAGTAGTACAGTAACATGTTTATTTTTCATTTGTTGGCGTAGATAATGTGCATACATTGTAACTAATGATTCTCATAGAAGGATATTTTATTATATGTATGACTATTTTAAATTGACTAAAATAAGACAAAAAAACAATAGAAACCAAGAGTGAACGGGTTTGTCTACAATGAACAACAAAATTGGGATCGTCATTCTGTAAATAAGAATGTGGGCTATTAACCTGAAACAATTTATAAAATTCTGTATTAAACCAAAACAAAACAAAAATAATTTTACTTTATAGAAGAAGTATTTTGACTTATTCACATATATTATAAATCGCAGAATAAATTGTATGCAGACAAATATTGTATACCGTCTAAATGGTTGGATACGACGTTGGAAGGAGAACGAAAGCAATAGCTAAGAAAGGTCTTTTTATGCCTTATGTTTCACCTCACATTTAGTTAAACGACGTTAGTCAATTACGGATTAAGTTACTAACAATATGACTGTAATCTGACACGATAACAATTGGAACATGTCAATCTCGGTTCAAGAGTTCACCCTGGTTGAAAGGGTTAACTGTAATAGTCATATTATCATAGAGATTGTATTTTAAGTATGGCTAGAGATATTTTGTTTCACTAAATTTTGTGGTTGCTGTTGGCAGCTGTAAAAAGAATGTTGGGTATCTGCATTAAACGTAGTAGTGATATAGGAAGCAATTGTGCTTTCATTCAGAAACAGCTGAAACAATGTTAGACACAACGATGATTAACGTAGTAGTACCAACAAAAACGTAGTAATAATAGAATGTTGATAAACATATAGCAGTCAATGTCGCTTTACCAGTGATACGACGTCTGCAATGTGGCAATTTATAATGATCTATATCACTGATGCATCATTCCGCAGACACGTGGCATAATACACCACTCAGTCCCATTATCCTGACATAATACCTACCAGGAGAAAACGTTTGACGCCTTTAAACATCAACTGGTAGTGTGTCTAATACGGGACATTCTTTTGCTCCACAGGTTAGAAGGAATGAAATTGCCAATTATGTATAGCAGACTGAAATTGGTCTCAAGAGAGTTAAACTTGTCTCTGATTTCGAAGGAGTGTCGAGACTTATACTGGGGGATATGAAATTGACTTACTGATCTATTCTAGAGAGCGGTCGCATACAAACGGACAGTCATGCGCTAAAATACTGGAAAAAATTAATTGCCAACGTTATTGAGAAAGGCAATGTCTTTGAAACACTATACTTGCCGATTCGAGGGTCGAAAAGTATAGGTGCTGTTTTAATATGTAAGATTATATTAGCAGATCATTTTTTCAGGATCAAAAATATAATAATTTATTACAATTATTGTCTGAATTATTGAATAGGCATTTGGAACAAACAAATTGCGTTGAATTTTGCAATTTTGCCAAAATTATTAGTAGAAAAATATTATGTTACGGGTAGCAGCAGTAGTAATAGCAACAAGACTGATGGTGTCAAAAACATTTATAACAGCATATGTGCTTGCATTTTTACTAGATGTACTAACAGGTGAAAATTATAAAACAAGCCTTTTGCAATATTAACACAATTGACTATAGCAGTAGTGATGGTAGTAACAACAGTACAGTTATAATGGCGTCACTATGTAGTACAGCTTGTACAAGTAGCCCAAGTAGTAGCGTTGTACTAGTAGCTTAAATAATGTGTAACACAAACAGTATAAGTCGTTAGAGTAGCAACATCAGCAGTAATAATGTAATGGTGATAATCAGATAGCAGTCAATGAAGCTGAAGCTAGATTTTAGGAGGATAACCTTTCGTCATGACCAGAAATTATCGGTCAAATGCGATGTATGTTATGTAAGTCTGTTTTTGATATTTTTGAATTTAAATTCGGTGTCACTATTGTTTCGCTTAAGGCAGATTACATGAAATGGAACCCCACTGTATTCACAAAAATAAATACGTTGTTTAAATGACATTGAATAATGTTGTGCAATTATTTTTTCTCTACATTTGGATGTAAGAAACACGCCTTTTCTTCTCAAGTCAATTAAAAACACTTACCCTCCACTCAGCTACGTGATTCATTTAGACGTTTTATTTGTCTGATTCAGGATGGGGCATGCTGTGTTATTTGCGTACGGTGGGTAATCTACATGAATCCGATCGAATAATTACTGCCTGAATAAGCTTAATTAAATTATGACTTAACTGACCTATTTGCGTTCAAATGATTTGAATATTGATTGAAAAGAAAATACATTAAAATACCCATTATCAGTATGATGTTTTCTTCATTAAATGAAGCAGTAATACATGTAGAGAACTTATCATTTAATGTAATGGGTCATGGTAAAGCGCGGATACGTATTGACTACACTGATTAGTGTATTGTTTGATATAGACATAACTAAGCGAATTGCTGGACGTACAAACTCACATATTCGTCATAACGTCATAGCCTACCTTGGCCAATATGAGTACAGTAATGTGTGTGTGTGTGCGTGTGTTGTATGTTCAATTGTCGGCACTCTGGCAACTTATATTGATGTATATCACTGTTTCATCACTGTCTCATCAGCAGACATGTATCATCGTTATGCACCCAATCCAATTATCCTGACACCAGACCTACCAGGAAAAAAAACGTTTAACGCTTTAAAGCAATAACTGGTAAGTACACACATCTTAAAGTTATCAGGCTATAGCAAATCGTTTGTGCTGAGAACTCATGAGTTCTCGGGGCTGTTTTGCTTCGATAGCGATTCAAGAGACGGACCATGCAGGCTCTAAAATAGTATAAGGGTGTAATTAGCAGTTAATTTTCGTTAAATATTCAAACTTGAATGCTTTAAAAAAACAAGTATTATATAATTTCAATTACCATTTGTAACAAGACAACCGGGTGAGATTTAGGATTTATAAAAAAAACACTTTTGATGGAGATACCAATACAATGCATAATGACAAAAAAGCAAGGGATAATATAATGACTTTCTACACCTGCAAACAAAGATCATTGTTTATGATTATACATTTGCATTGTAAACTAAACTGGCTAACTTTATTTGAAATCCTAGATATGAACCACTTGTACAGAGTGTATAGCTTAAGCCGGCCAGACTTTATGGTGTTTTGGAATCAAACGCTGTTGAACGATGGAAGAAAGAATCACTATTTTGGTCTTTTACTTTGTGAGACGCAAGTTGTTGGATACGTGTGCTTTTTATATGAAGCCTCGATCTGACTTTATATTTGATATTCTTAAACCTGCATCTGACTCTGACAAGAAGTTAATAGAATTCTATTGACAACGCTAAGTTGGAAAGGTATTACGGTATTTTGGAGTCAAACTCCTCTTGAACGATGGAAGAGAATCCTTATTTTTGGTCTTATACTTTGTGTAAATGAAAGATGTTGGATACATGTACTTTATATTTGATATTAAGCCTCCAGCAGGCTCTGACAAGAACTTAATATAATTCAAACGAAACGCGAAGGTTAAAAAGAGTTTAGGAAAAAATGGCTAGAGCTGTTGCTGAAATTTAAATGATAGCGACAAAATCAATTGCAGTACGTGTCGGCAGAAATGAAGTTACTGAAAAATGAAAGAGAGAACCAAGTACATAGTCAGACAGACGCAAGAGAGAAGAGAGTGTAATTGTATAAAACATATTGCTAACTACGTGTAAACTTAAATCGAATTTTGCAACGGAGCATTGTAAAATCCATTCAAACTGAATTGAATGTAGTAAGATACCCGGAAATAGCAAAATCACATAACAACCATCGCCTCACATAATACGTTTTCTGCAGCAAAAGAAAGATTTTGCAACGATTAATGCGACGACAACCACCGCCAGTGTCATTGTCATCTACGTAAATTATGGCCGCGAATGTTAATAAAAACAAAAAAGCAAGCCGCGGACCAAAAGCTAGAGGCGCTGATGAATCAATGATCTGATGCAAAGGGAAAAGGGATATATTACTGAAAATTTAATAGCAGGTGTTTTGAGATCACTATTTAGATCCAGAAATATATAATTAAATGTTCAAATCTTCACCCAACTCAGCATTTGATATAGACGCAACGGTTCTCAAAGATGAAACTGTACGCTATTAACAGTTTTATTCTTATAACGCAATACGGCCAAATAGTCGATCAAGGATTGAACCTCCAAGTACAGGATACAAGTAGATACTTTATTAAAGTAGAAAGGGAACTTGTAATAAACGTTGCAGCTAATACACCATATGACGCAAATACCCGAGATTTTTTTGTCAACAACAGTATTATGTCTCTGTTTAGAAGTGCTACATATATGATTGGTGGGAGAGAAATTGAATCTATTCATAAAGATGCTGATGTCGCTAAAACAATTTTAGGTTGAGTGAGATATTCTGATGGTTATACTAGTTAGGCTGATCCATCAATGATGTTTGCAAAGGATATTACTGATAGCGCTGAACATGTTCAGGATGTCAAATTACAGATACCACATGCTGCTGCATCTGATCCACAGCCAGATGATATTAAACATGAAGATAGACAAGGTGATATTTTTAATAGTAAAAAAATGTTAATCCAAATTAAAACCAAGGGTTTGAAACACGCTATTCAATGTTACAAGGAGTGCGTAGATTATTTTAATTTGCTACTCCGTTGTCTTATATTTTCGGTTATTGCAGATATGTTGGAAAGTGTAACAGGATAAAGCCGGGTTGGTACTGGATTAGTGAAGACACCGAAAGCAATTGGGTTAATAAGATATTTATTGATAAAGGCAATTTAAATATAAACAAATATGACACCATTATAAACAAAATATAACGAAAATTATAATGTTCAGAACATGGAACTATCAACAACAAGTAACTCAGCGAAGAAAAGTCAAAGGATATATATTTCGCTGTAACATCTTGATTTAACAAGACAGGTCGTCGTTGATATACACTTCCTAGCTCGTGTAGATCGGGAGGTTATCACAGAGTACAGATCATGTGCCGTCATGCTCAGTTACAAATCGATGTTATCCGAGGATATTGGTTGACGAATGAGACTCATTGATGCCCCGTTTAAAAATTTATAAGACAATTAGGTCACTCGTCTTATTATTAATGTCATATAGTCACGTTAGTGATACTCTGACGCATGGTCAGATTTAAAAACTTCAGTCGGATTCAACTAAAAGAGAGGGAACTATAATAGTCAACTTAGTCTCTATGCGGGTGCGATCAAAGACACAATTAAAGCAGGTGGTATATTTCAACTTCTCGCAGCTATATCAGTATTTATTTCCATGGCTGCCCCCGCAGTTGCGAAAGCTGCAACGTTAAGAGCAGATGGGACTGCGGCAGGAATGGCACTAAAGAATGCAGCAGGACGAGAATACAAAATAAGGGAAACTATTTAAGGTTAACAGTGACTCTGTTTTCATGGTACAGCCGAAGCGGCCTGAGGATGTCAGGGAAGATTTAATAACACTATTATAAAATCGTGGTTTAATCGATGCTGCTAAAAAATAAGAATAAGAGGTGTTTTCATGCGAGATCAATTACCAAACAACCCGAACAACATTGAAACCGGAATTATTAATCCCGATAACAGCACCGGACATGGAACTCACTGGGCTGCATAAAAGAATGATCCGCGTGGAATTGTTTATTGTCATTCATATGGGTTAGCACCACGCAACGAATTTATGTATTATATACACCGATTAAAATTTTTTCACAAAGTGAGGCTTTGGTATTCAACGCCACCAACACAGACAATAATCGACCCACCAATATGCGGCCAGCAAGTAATTACTGTACTTGAAGCTATATCAAAATCGTCCAAACCACCCCATAAAACCCTGCACGACTACACGAGTAATGACTTTAAAGAGCGATCTTAAAAAAATATCATTATTTATATTTATGGTAGATCTCTCTCGACAAACACACCGGTGAAATATCGGCAAGAAATGATATTTTTTTTATGAAATATCCAAATTGTTAAGTCTTGCAAGTATGGATCCAAACGAAAAAGTTGTATTTCAATACAAACAGGGGAAATTAAAAACAAGTAATCTTACCTTGAACGATATTATAGTCAACAATAATGGAGTAACCGAAAACTCTAAAGAGGTGTTTGATTCCAGTTGTACGATTAAACCAGCAGTTCTTTTTGCAACTGTGCTGTATAATTTTCACTCGCGGATACAAACATCCGGTGATACGATGATAGCCCCCCTCGACATGAACTTATATAAAATAAAATCACATGGTGATGCGACAAATAACACGGACAAGGGAACAAAAATATACGTAGATGCAATAAATAATAGATTATCAATGTTGCGAACCGAGTATGATTTTCATGTATCCGTGCCTTTTGCAAATTTTCGTATTTTATTTTAGAAAAATTCACCAAACCACGGATAATTTCTTTAAAAAATCGGAAAGTATCCCCATGAAACTTTCTGAAATTAAGACATCCATCGACACGAATAAACAAACGCATGATAATAGCGTTAGTGATTTTCCTGCTATTGCTTAAAAGCTTGTTAAGATTAAAATGCCGCATAAAGAAAATATCAAAACTGTTTACTCGAAACAACATCGGTCTTTCGCCTGGACACCTCTAACTAGCTTGTTTTCAATTACTGCCGTGGTCGCTGTTATAGTTTAGTATATCATCAAGTTCATCTACGGGTGATGGTAACGTAAATGGAATCATAGATAAAGGGCCCACCGAAACATTTTGTCTATCCCCTATTATGGATAATTTGTAATTGATTTAAGTAAATGTCCAGCAGTATCGATATGATCAAATGCGCTAATTGCAAACGAAACTAAGAAATCTCTTTAACGTGTATCAGGTAAAAAAAAAAAAAATATCACAGGCGTATTATCCGCGTTGATATAATGGTGGGTTTGGATTAAGCTGTTATTGCTGGAACGATTATATTACCATCAATGGAAACAATGTTTGCACCTGTAGTTGTCACAATTTGTGTTTCAGCGGCAACAAAAATTACAGGGGTTGCTAATATAACTGCAAAATCGTTATCCACGTGTAGTAATAATAAGCTACAAGATTATATGATTACATTATATATCGCTAATGCCGCATATTCCCAATTATCTAATTGATATCATCCAGTACGGCGATACAATAATATATGATGAAGAGTTCTCGCAAATGATTAAGATCTATGATACTACATGAAAAACATAATAGGAATATATTTGATAGAATCAAGGGAGCTACTGCAACATATAGCCTTAAATACACCACACCAAACACATCCATGATCCCAATAAACTCAACTAACCCCGAATTCCGCGTGAAATTTCCAACTTCAATTCCGGTAAAGGAAATTACGCTTGCAAATTTACGAGTATATTACAGCTGGCCCAACATCAGATCAACATCATTTGGTGGAGAGCAGCCAAATCATTCTCTGGTGTTTGCAATAACGATGATAAACATGAACACTCCAAATAGAACGTTGTGTCTATATATTTCAAATCGAACAAATTAATAATGAATTGCATCATAGAATAAAATCCATTACAGGAAAAGATTCAAAATTTGCTATAATAGTCAACGAACCAACATTATCAGCCGCGTTCGAGATAAAGTAACCTGGCTATGCTATTGATATTAATCAGTCATCGACCAGAAGAGTAACAAAGACCAGAACTAAACCTAAATAATTTTACCACAGATGTGAAAACAATTTATAACACAACCAAAGTGCAGAAAAACATTTTCAAATGATTTCCTATATTGGTTTATTATGTTAATTCTTTTAGATGTTTTAATACATTATTCGAGTACGACACACCAGATAACAAGGTTCTTTGAGAGGAGTATTTGAAATTTCTTTCAGACACAATTGCACTTGAACTCACTCGCATATTTGATAAATTAAGGAGTTTGTTTGCGAGTATTACACACCAGTATTTTGATGACCTAAATCAACAGATTATCGAAACAATTCAGCATTTAAATCAGATCAAAGACGACATCGGGTATATTAATCGAGAATTTCGTGACCTCGTAATCCATGAAGAGTATTATCCTGGCAAGGAATTTCAGGGTGCGGTTCTATCAGCAATGAAGAATAATAATAGCGCAATATGACGAGGACATACTGCATTGCATCGCGATCAGGCAAATATCGAACGATTTAATCGGACACTTGCTGAACGGTTATTTCGATATCAATACGCGAAGGAACTTATTCAGGATAAACGATCCCGTGAATGGGTCAAGAGATTACCAGCTGTGATTACCGCGCTGAATAATGAGATTACTCGAACAATCAACATGAAACCTACTAACGCGATTAAAAAAGAAGTCTATACCCGTAACACCGCAAAAGGATTTTTTAAAGCAACCATATCTCGGTAATTTCACTGTTAGGTATTTATATGAAACAGGAGAGCTCGAAGGTGGCACAAAAGAGGTTACTGATCCTATCTGGAGCGTTACCGCGCATACAATATCTAGTATAACACGATCTTCGGGTAGACCAGCAATCTATAAATGGGATTCAACTGCTACTCAGCCAGGATTTACTGGTGAACAACTGCAAGTGATTACCAAGGATACTTAATTACCGCCGCGATGACTTAACTAGCACTTCTTTGTCTGTTTCACTCAAAACAAGTCAGCATCACATTATCTCCGATCGGAGCAACACTGCTACTTTTTCTGTCTACGGTAAATTAGCGAGGATCTTTATCCGAACAACACCAACTCATTATACAATTGCAACTTGCGCAGTGATTATTCTGTTGTTTTTTTCAGTGTAATTATTAATTCAGCATCAATATCAAATTCTCTGTTATTTTTTAATCCTGTTGTTTATAACCAGATGGTGTTTTTTCAGATTATCACAAAATTGACAATGTTATTGATTGTAGTGTCATTATAATCTAGAACAACTCCTCGAAGCTGATGTATTCATCGTACTCTGGACACTGCAAGATAAAATAAATTCGACCACTCGCTGTGATTATCAACCTTCCAAGCAATTGTATCCGATATGTGAAGAATGTATCGTCGCTGCGTAACCTATCGTCGATTGATCAGCGCGTAATGCATCTTCGATATCAACCAGAACAATATCATTTGACACTAAATTCTGCTTCTCTGTCAGGCCTGGAATATAAACTTCGATATATTGGTTTCGTGTATCCTTGAGTCTATAACACAGCGGCGATGGAAGTGTTGAAAATTTGTATTGATGCATTTCAAATAACTTCATCTGAGGTGTGTCTCTGACTTTCTTTCAACTCGCTACTATTAATTCGTTCGGTCCCCACGCTTCCAAGAAGTAATTTAAAATCTTGAACTCGCGTAATTGTTCATCAGAATTTCAAATAAAAAGAATAATGAGTGGTCAACCACTATATGATCGAGACGAATAAAGGTATTAGCGCTGTTGGATATGTTGCCGGGAATGCGTTTCCCGCCGCGAAGAGAAAACTATTGTCATTAGTTCGACGGAGAAAACAAGTGATAAAGTAATCGCTGGCATCTACGGATGTGATGCCTGCAAGTGTTAGTAATATAATAAACAAAGCAATTCATCATAAATTAGCATCGTTGGCGACTTTGTCGTTGGCCAATGATGCATATGAGGCACAGATAAATAATATTGCAAACAAGATATTGTGAAGCGGCTTGAAACCACGACGAAAACCATGAGCGAAATCATGATTTAGATCGAGGAATATATAATAAAATGTTCAAAGAGACATCTGATGCAGCCTTTGATATGAACACCCCAGTACGCAAAGATGATTCTGTACAAGACTATCAATATTATTCCTATCATGCAGTACAACCGGATATTCGATCAAGAATTGAACTTCAAGTCCAATACACCAGTAAATACTTTTTTCCTTGTGAAGCATTTATTCAAGTACAAGTAGAACTCGTAACAAATGTTGCAGCTAATACTCCATATGCAGATGACCCTTATATCCGAGTTGGTTTTGTTAATAATGGTATCATGGTGCTATTTGAGAGTACAAGGTATCTGATTGATGGAAAAGGATTGAATCCATAGCACGTGATGTTGATGTTACAAAAACAATAATTGGGTTGGCAAGATATTCAATGATTATAAAACATAAACGGGTCCGGCTATGATGTTTTCTAAAGATATTACTGATCACCCTGAACACCTTGACTATATTAAATTACGGTCGATGATGTTGAACACCAAGGAAGACCGGCTGCTGCCTTTGATGTTATAAAAGGTACTAATTACAACATGGGATTGTCAACACGCATAGCAACGTTGCAAGGACAGCGTCGACAATTTTCATCCGCGATTCCACTGCATCATATTTTCGGATTCTGCAGAAATGTTAAAAAAGTTATCTATGGAGCGAAGGATACAGTAGCACTCGTGCTAAAAGGTACTGATAATGATGCAATCTGGCGTTGTGCTGGTGCGGATGCGGGTAAAGTTATTTTAACAAAATTAACGTTATGAATGCCAGAAATGATCCCATCAATTACCGTAGAGATCGATTACTATCATTTATGAATCAGGGAGGAAAATCGTTCTGACTAAGCTGGCTAACAACAACAACGGACATTAATCAATCAGCTGTTAACGGTACATTCACATGGCAATTGGCATCAAAACAAGGCGTTACGTCGCAACGGCATATAGTTATTGCGTTACAGAATAACGAGCGAGTTGGTGATCAAACACGCAGTCATATGATATTTGATCAATTAGGCGTTACTGAGATTTCGCTAGAAATAAATGGCCGGCAGGAACCAATCGAGGATGTTCAACTTAATGACGGTCAAAGCCATATTGCACGCACGTATCATCGCCTGTTGTCATATATGGGTCTTGATCAATACGTTGACACTGGTCTACAAACATCTCAATTTGATTTAAAATAATTATATCCGATCTATTACTTTTCCCTGGAACATCTTGATTTAGGTAACCAGACAATCCGTAGTTGATATATACTTTAGAGTTACTATAATTCCTGGTGATATTGCTAATTTTAGAGAAGTTGCTGTAATTTTCAGTGACAAATCAATGCTACTCGAAGGTGTTGGTGGAGGAATGAAAGTAGTTGATGCACCAGTGGTACATATGTAGCAATTAGATCATTCTATCATTTTGAAAACACTAGTGTTTTTATAGTAAGATACACACAGTGTTGTTAGTGTTATATTGACCCCTGGTTAAATTAAAAAATTGCAATCAGAATCAGCTAAATAATGTGGAACCATGATATCGCTGAAACACAATCATATGTATGGTGGTCAGAATAAATGGTCGCTGACAACTCGTCAGATAAAACACCTTAATGATGCTTTTAAAGATAAAAGGGGTGTTCAGATCACACTCTCTGCAGCTGCGATCAAAAACATGATAAAATCAGGTGGTGAATTTCCGCTATTAGCTGTGATTTCAGCATTAATTGCAGCTGGTACAGCCGCCGCGTTGGGAGCCGCTGTAGCTGTTGGTGCAAAAGCAGTCCACAGTAATGCTCAATCATATGAACCAAAAAAGGGAGGGATACAAAAAAAGGGAAAGATTCTAAGATTACCAGGAACTCCGTATTCATGATACAGCGGAAAAGGCCTGAGAATACCAGGAACAGTTTATTATCAACAATAGTTCCCATGTCAAATTTTGATTTACAAGATGCTTCTAAAAAACTAGCGATACAAAACTTTGAGGTGTTTTTTTTTATGCGAGATCAGTTGCCGGCACAACGAAACAACACTGAAACCGGTATCATTAATCTCGATAATAGCACTCGACCTGGAGCCCACTGGTTTGCATACGCAATTGATCAGAGTGCAATTGTTTATTTCGATTCATATGGGTTTGCGCCGCCTAAAGAATTTACGCGTTATATAAACCACTTAAAACTCCTATCTTGTATTCTACGCTACCAACACAGAAAATGAATGACCCACCAATATGCGGCATAGAAGTATTAAATGTCCTCAACGCCATTTCATCATCGGGAAAACAACCTCATCGAACCGTACACGAATATACGAGTATTCGCATTTTAAAGAGAAATTATATAAAATAACATGATTAATATTTGGGGAAGATCTTCATCAAGGAAGCAAAAAACATCCACGTAAATATCTGCAACCGGTGATGTAAAAAGAAAATAATCGAAGATGAAATATCCGAGATGGTAAACCTTGCAAGTGTCAATCCCAATGAAATAGTCGTATTTCAAGATCGTCAGGGAAAATTGAAAACGAGTAATGTTTCCCTTGATGATATTTTAGTTATACGACGAGTCGCAGTAGAAGATACTATCGCGTTATTTTCTCATCAGGGTAAACTCAAACCGGGTTTACTTGTTTCAACTATTGTGGATAGAATTAATAATATAGAACCATTAAAAAAACTACGCGATGAATACGACGACCATAAAACTAAATTCGATCAGTTTTCTGAATTGCAAAGAAATATAATTGACAGTATTTACAAACCGCTATTAGATTTCCTTTTAAATCCACCGGTTACCACACCGAAACACAGGGAGATAAAAACTGCTTTTGATAATTTGATAAAATTGCATTCCGAGTATAATACTCATATCGAACAATTTACTACGTTACGTAGAACCTTTAAAAAAAACGATGATGCCGTCGATACATTTTTTGGTAAAAATGCCAAACCCGAAGAAATCAAAACAGATCTTGCTGGTATTATCACAAAACGCGATGCAATAACAGCGATTAATAAGCGAATAGAAGCCATCAACGCTGATATTAAAACAACCAGCGATATAATTGCCTAAATATTAGATACGAAAGATCATACAAATCCTCAAAATCCATTTTGTAATAGAAGTTTGTCATCCTTTCATTGCTCGTATTATATATGATGATAAGTAATATCCTTCTCTATTTCATTTATTGCCATATCTAAGCCATTCATAACAAAAACGGAAACAAACCATGCATGGATGATATAATGCAACAAAAATAGTTGTCATATATGATTCGTCTATTTATACAGTTGACATTAATTTTCTTCTTCACGAATACAGTTGGTTTCATTCGCCTATATTTTGAGAAATATGAAAACAACTTCCCTAGATTATATATGTTTTGCTTATTATTCATGTCACATAATCTACATTATATATTACACGTAAAAATGAAAGAGTTTTCTTATAGAAACTGTTTACTTTCTTTGTACATTTGAACATTAATTTTACATAACTATGATGCTAAAAGTAATCCATGTTATTTTTCCTATTTGCAAAATAAGATACGCTGCAACAACAAAGCAAAATCATGTACCATATATTTAGTATTTGCGACAAGTAATGTATCATTCTGGCTTTGGAAGGGTATGCAAGACAATTTACTTTTGCCAGCATGATTATATTATAGACAAGATATAATATCTGACAAGTGGTGATGTGACTTAAGCTAAACAATATATTATCTAGACATTAGTTCTGCGCTTTAGTATAAAATGTTCTTAACACTCAATTGGGATGCAAATTACATCCAAGATAGACAGATAACTTTATACAATTCAGAAGATAATTGGCCATATACAAAACGTAACCCAACTAGAACAAAAATTGGTGTCGCTGCTGTGTATAAGGGAACTTAATTTAATTTGCTGGCACACTACTGAATGATAGCACTAACCCAATATGTATAATCTGTAATAAATATGATTATTCAATTGGTTACAAACGCTTAGTTTGTAGTGTACTGATAGTTTAACCCAGATGTCTTGTAAATGAAAAAGGTCGCCTTGCCGGTAAATTTCATTTTTTTGAATAACGTGAAAGCCTCAAAGAATCTACTTGTGTTAAAATTGGAAGATATATAGCATCTCGTTATAGTTGACAATAACATAGTTCGACCTCGGAGGACAATCGGTCAAGGATGTTACATAGACAATGCTAGCATCCTATTGAGGCTAAAATAGGCGAGTCTCTACGTGGCATCACACACCTTTAATGTGGATTCTCTGCAAGACTGAATAGTGATTATGACAATCCTGCCCGAGTATTTCTTAGCCAGTAGATGGCTCATGACCAGCAAAGTATGAATGTAAAAAATGTGCTAGTTGTTGATTAGAAGCGACATATGTTAATAACTGAGATAATCTAAGAACAGGTTTCGAAGATCGCAGACCCACGATAGGGTACCATTCATAGTGACAAACGTAGTGATGTGACGAGACACATAACATGCAGCTGAATTGTTTAACAGTACATAATCACTGGTGGAGACCGTTACTAGCCAGGTCATGAATAGGAATCAATAAACAAACAAACTGTAATTTTTCTGCGCCAAAGTAACAGATGATCTAATAGTTTGAGTCTTTATATTAATTTTACGAGAATGTATTATAAACGAGAAGTACTATCATAACATACAAACAACTGTGCAAGTATTGGCTGATAGTAGGCAACATATTACTTACTACATCGGCTACTTCAGCGTCCTGAAAAAGAACATTAAGATAATTTTAAAATTGTAAATTAAACTTTTTTCCTTCCGAAGTAAGTATGCATGTTCATGTTCGAAATACGCAGTATATTCCATACCATATACCTTCAGAAATGTACATTCTGTAGATTATGATATTTTTAAAGTTCGCTTTTACAAATTCATATTGTTCTCGTTTCTTAAGATTGTACATGCATGCAATGTTTGCCGTGAGTTGCATCCTCTGTCGGTAGAAAATCATCTTCTTAGTTGAGCAGCGGCCTTCCGTGGAAATACATTGCTTTAGCGTCTACTTTTGCTAGGTGGGTGGTCAGAATAGGTCCAGTCTCGACAGCTGGTCACCCTAAATCCTAGGGAGACTTTAATTGCTCGCTCAAATTCTTTATTTGTATCCTTGTACCTCGCTTGATACAACCATTGTCCCTACAATATATCCCTATAGCGTTCCATTTTTCAAGTCTTAAAATACTTCCTATAAGGAGGTGACTTAACGGACAAATTTTAGGGTACTTTTATCAATTGGGCATAACATCTGTAAATCTTGCCACTTGAACATCGTCCCCCTGTTCGAATAGATAGGGTCCAGATAGCACGGGTGCTGACTTGTAAACTAACCAACATGAAAATATTAATGATAAATCAACACAAAATAGTCAATAAACGATTCGAGTAAGATGACGAACCAGTTAGTGTACAGTCATTTTCAAACTTCGTAGTTATACAGTCTAAAGATGCTAACAATACGTGTGCCTCGCTGTATCCATTTGTGATTGAAACAACAATTACGGGATCAAACAAGTGTCACAATATTGAAATCGGGTTGCCTTCATGTTGCCTGTGAACGACGAGTTCAGACAGAAATTAACAAGACAATGAAACTGTCTTCAAAATTCTAGAAACCTCATTCGCTCACAATAGTCAATTCCTCAGAATGCATGATTCTCTGTCGTGACTTCGCTGGAGTCGACGACACATATATCATTGATGGGTCGAACAAAGAAGCTACCACTGTGATCCGCAGAATACGAATTTAACGTAACAACAATTCGCAAGACCCCATTAATATTGTACTCACCTTCAATGAACCAACGTTAACCAGAGTGGTCAAAGATGGCTATGTGCAAGTTAATGTCAAGATCTCCATACCTACCTCTTCGATGACAAAAGTGTAAGAAATATGGCCGTCACTAAGACAGCTGCTCTAAAAGCCACATTTGTGGTCGATTCAGAGATCATCAATCTGTGAAGAACATCCTCGGTATTAAGTCAGCCTTGTACCGGAGCACCACGACAATTTAAAGAGTTGTGATATCTGGAAACAGTATCATGAACTGAAGAAGGTCACATATACATCCAACATTACATATCCAGAAACCGGAAAGATTCACAGGCCACAAAACGTCCCATTCTGACCCATCTTTCTTCACTGTAGTCTAAGCAAACCAACACTATCAAAATACGCTAACAGACATACATATCCACCCAATTAAACATCAAGCGTTAACACCCTATATATCAGTACAGCAAACGAAGCTTTTTAAAAACCAACATTCAATAATATCTATCCACCGAAATATCCAAGTAATAAAAACAATTCTCAGGGAAATAGTATGCTGGGAGACATTGACATCATAGTTGCATAATAAAATACATATCTACACCATGGAAAGGGTACATACACGATTATCGGTTTGACAATATGATCTCCTTCGCTGTTTTTGGACTATGAACGGAATGTCACTAATGACGTTCACAGCAGTGATCCCTCCATTTGATGACGCAATTTCACAACTGAATTTAAAGGGTTCTAGGGCAATTCGGCGCAGGACAATTCGGAGCGGACAATTCGTCGCGGATAATTCGGAGCGGACATTTCGGAGCGGATATTTCGGAGCGGACAATTCGGGGTGGACAATTCGGAGCAGGATATTTAAAACATATATATTTGAAATTTAAACCAATTTTTTTATTAATCATGTTTAATAGAACTATAATACCGTATAAAGTAAAGTTTATTTAGCTTACTACAAAAAAAAGTCATAGCAAATACCAGCAACTCTTGCACAAAATCACATTTTTAAAATGTTACCAGTATACTAAATGTTAATCCATTAAATTAATGTTGTGACTACATCCGCGCAAGTAATCAATTGATGAACAATTTTCGTAACCTAACACAACCGTGCGCAATCGACGATCCAGGTCTCGATATTTCTTTTTCCTCAGAGGAGTATCTTCACCAGCAAGTAGACGTTCGACGACCAGTTGATTTGTGTTCTGTTCCTTCTGAAGTTTTACTATCAACCTCGGCAGAGTTGGGTGAGCAATTTGTACTGACCGTACAAATGCACTGTGCCATCCTTCCACTGCGTTGTTAGTTCGAGGAGTATCGTCACGCACAGCTTGGTAGCAATCCCAGATGTCGCATGAATACAGAGCAACAGCTCGTTGTCGTCGTCGTCGTCTTCCAATGAAAGTGTCTTCGAAGTAGTTGAGTAGTTGGTCAACTTCTGGAAATGAATCGAGCTCTATCAGTTCTTCATAAACACGAACTTTATTATTGTTTGGAACATAAGCCAGAGAGACCAGCATTCGGATGTGCATCGCATATTCGGGTTCGGTGTTGTATCTCCCTGCGTATCCATATTCTTGAACTTTACGCCAGATGCATTGTCCAAAATGGAAATGGCAGCCGTGAATCTGTGGCTGGAAGACGCTTGTGAACGCAATCATTGCTGCTTTTTCGAAGTCGGTTATGACGGTGTGTGGTTGTAATCGCGGTTCAATCTCTTTCAATTTCATCAACAAAGCTGTGTAAGTAGTTTCCGTTTTATTCGGCAGCAAGGCGAAGACGCATGGAATGTTGATGCCATCACGTGTTCCATGAATAGTGTACAGTTGTGTATATTCAGTTGGACTCACTTTAAGAGTTCCGTCGGCTAACCACACTCTGCATCCACTAAGGAATTGAAGATCTTCCGCCGCTGCGAACAATTTAATGTCAATATCATGTCGCAGGAAAGTTCGACCATTCGTCGTAAACTGAAGTTCAGCTGGAAGATTATTGTTGATCTGAGGTGGAAGCTGACGATATCTTCTGATGTTGCGTTTGATCGTTTGGGTTTTTGGTACAGTTGCTTGTGCTGCTGGACTCAAATTTTCCAGTGCTGCTTGGACAATCACTCTTGCTGGTTCTTCTGTTTCTTCTGCACGTCGTTTAACGGTTGATCGGACTCGAGTTGTTTCAAGTTGACCAGTAGATGCTGCGTGCGAATGTTGAGATGGCGGTTTCATTATCACTCCATTCGCTGTATGACAGCGACCTTTGCAGGAACGATCGCAGCATCTCCATATCTCTTTCTGTTCAGTTTTTCTTTCCATGTGATAAAGATAACCTTCGTAAACCAGCATTCGTTTTCCTTTCTCTGATTCTACAAATTCTAAAGCCATTTCTATGAGTCTCTTTACTTATTTATGCATAGGATAGTTAAAATGTAAATAGAAAACAAAAACTAAACCTAAAACTATCGAAATAACTAACTACAACTGGACTTGCAAGTTTAAAGTTCCAAAGGTGTCTGTCCACTGACCTTTTCAGTCATTCGTATATACACTGGTCCCCCTAGGTACTATGTACTCACTTATTGTGTAATTAAATGTCTTGGTTAATTGAAAGCGTCTAGGTTTCAAAACTATGTACTCAAGAATTGAAAGCGTGTTTATACTGCGTTTAAAATATAAAAAATGAATACATTGCAAATTGTCTGCTCCGAATTGTCCGCTCCGAATTACCCGTTTTTTGGTCCCGAATTGTCCGCTCCGAATTGTCCTGCGCCGAATTGTCCGCGCCGAATTGTCTGCGCCGAATTGTCCGGCACCGAATTGTCCGGTTACCATTTAAAGACGGTAGACTGGGATATCCCTGAAGCACTCTGTAACTTTAGGCTGAATGAAGATACATATTGTTAATTAATCTCTTTAGCATGTTTTCTTCTATTTTAATTGAGATTGCTGAACAATCTTACTCCAAATCCTCACCAACTGGTAAAACAACACAACGTATTGAAACAATTTAACAATTGTCTGACGCCCGGACGTTTACGTATCTACTTTATTCTCCGGGCAAAAGCGTGTCGAACAATCAAAGAAGGTCAACGAGAATCATAGGAAATATACGTTTCTTCTTTAAACTCTTGTGTCACTATTAGGAAACTTTTGTGACACTATTCGCAAAATAAAAGGAAAGAAAAATAAAATTATACAAAATATATAAAGCTCAACAAACACACATCTGGTTTAAACGTGGCATTGCAAATATTATTATGGCAGTTTCGCTAACCATTCCTCACAATCTTAGTATGCAGATACCGTCCAAAGAATAAAAATGTAGTAAGAACGATCATGTTTAAAATTCACAATCATCTACTACGGAACTTATTACCAACTGTTCTCATTTTTGGAGCTTATATATGCTTTAGACACAAATCACACATCCTCTTTGCCTGACAATATATATTAACAGTATTTGAAACACCTTACATAATCGGCATTAACATGTATTTTGAATATCTTCCATACTTTATAATTACTGGTAATAAACATTACGATCTGGAAGGAAGCGACAGTAATACCAAGTAAAATATTCGTCGATCCTAACTATAGGCCAATTGAACTCACAAACTGAACATATATTTCAATTGTTAAGGAAACAAAGGTTTTAGATATTGTCCGCTACAGAAAACAGACTTTTATTCAACACGTAAAGAATTTGAAAGCATGAAGCTTCTGATTTTAAAGTTGCGCATACCGATTTAAAATCTAGTATCAATGATGCTTTATATCAGAAGTAACAGGCATCGTGTAATGATGCAGTGAATTATAAACTTCACGCCTTCAAGAAACATTAGGAGAATGGACTGCTTCTTACAATCCCGACTGTGGGCAAGAGGTAGTGATTGCAATAAGTCGAATTGGTCATCCGTATATAACTCAAATACTAAAAGCCGAAGACCAAAATAATGCAAATCTCAAACCGTGATTTAATGTGTGTGTTCCGAGACCCATTGTGACAATCAAATTTATTTTAAGAACTATCAATTTCCCGCCAAAGTATCCAAATGTGTAAGCCGCTGAATATCTGACCAAATATGTCGTGACCGACGATATCAGAACTCTAGCGATGGATTGTATCGAGTACGATGATCGCTTCATGGTTAACATCGAAACATCGAAAACTGAATTGTGTACTGCACAGATTACATATGTATATTGCGTAATTTAAGATAATTTGCGTGATTTCACGCATATCATTGATATCCATGTGCAGTGTGTCCTAAATATTGTCTTTAGTTCGCATGCCCTGAATGCACATATGCAGACCAGGTGAAACATATATGTAGCATTTGTTTCTGCTACACTAGTTATAAACTGGACAATTCATTTAACTCTTCCTACAAGAGACTTTACATGCCATCTAACTTGATTTACTAAAATTAGGATTGTGTCCTAATTTTGAAAGTCAATTTCTGAACATTGGAATGGAGGAGATAGTTATACAATACCACCAATTACGTAGATGTTAATACGTCTGTCTTGCAATAAGTGTAATTCATTGGTGGAAAAAAATGTCACATGTTTTCAGGTATATACAGGAAACTGTGTAACCCTTTTGCGACTAAATATTATCTCCTTTAATAGATATTTTGTATATGTATATTATATAATTTCTCCTAATTGTATTATATATGATTTGATTTTAATCCACAAAAAAAATCCTTTTTTTCTATAAAGTCCTTTACATAGTACTTTTTGACACCAAACTGTGGTACTTGAAGTAAAAATAAAAAGTCGAAAGAAAAAACTCTTAAAGTGTGTTTATTTTAATTACAAAATAAATATCGTCTGAATATTATCCCTGGTTACAAAACAACTTGCGGGAAACTTAAAGTTAATTTCAAACTACGTTATAGTGATTACAATCATAAATGGTAATAATAAAAACGGAGCATGAACATAACATTTTTATACCATACAATTAGTTGGTAAAAGATGATCTTAATTGTATTAATTAATCTTGAAATGTCTAAATCTACTTAATGTATATGCGCCCATTGACCTAGGTGATGAAATGACTGTCATCACCAATTTATAGAGTACGTTTATTTGATCCAAACAGGTCTATAGTTTTTTGTTTATGGTGCAGCTAAGACGCCATATTTGACAATGATTCACATATCATGATCGAAAAGAATGTATATTTAAACGATTAAATCATCCTCATGAGAACGCATTCTAGAAGGAATGAACGAAACACATGTATCACATCGTAGAGAAATTCTTTCCGCACAGTATGGTCTCAAATTTGGATCAAACAATCATAGCACCGTCCAGCTAAATTACCAAACATAAACACAATTCCATACCTTCCCATGTCATTAGAATGTCATCAAATAATGACAGTAAGATAATGCTGAAATGGCTCTATCTGAAAGTCCTTCTGATTTTAAAGTTGCGCATACGGATCTAAAATCTAGTATCAATGATTCTTTATATCATAAGTACCAGGCATCGTGTAATGCTGCAGTGAATTATAAACTTCACGCTTTCAAGCCAACCTTAGGAGAATGGACTGCTTATTACAAACCCGTCTGTGGGCAAGAAGTAGTGATTGGAATAAGTCGAATTGGTCATCCGTATATAACTCAACTACCAAAAGCCGAAGACCAAAAAAATGCTAATTTCAAACCATGATTGATTTTGTGTTCCGAGACCCATTGTGAGAATCACATTTATTTTAAGAACTATCAATGTGTAATCCGCTGAATATGTGACCAAATATGTCGTGACCTACGATATCAAAACTCTAGCGATGGATTGTATCGAGTACGATGATCGCTTCATGGTTAACATCGAAACATCGAAAACTGAATTGTGTACTGCACAGATTACATATGTATATTGCGTAATTTAAGATAATTTGCGTGATTTCACGCATATCATTGATATCCATGTGCAGTGTGTCCTAAATATGTCCCTGAATGCACATCTGCAGACCAGGTGAAAGATATGTGTAGCACTAGTTTCTGCTACACTAGTTATAGACTGGACAATACATTTAAATCTTCCTTTAAGAGACTTAACATGGAATTTAACTTTCTTTAATATAATTAGGATTGTGTACTAATTTTGAAAGTAATGTCTGAACATTGAAATGGAGGAGCTACGAAGATGTTAATACGTCAGTCTTGCAATAATTGTAATTCATTGTTTAATAAAAGTTACCTGTTTTCAGGTATTTACAGGAAACTGTGTAGCCTTTTCTCAACTCACTAAATAGTATTTCCTTTAACAGATAGTTTGTATATGTATATTGTATAATTTCTCCTGATTATATGATATATTATTTGATTTTAATCCACACAAAATTCTTTTTCTCTATAAAGTCATTTATATAGTACTTTATGATAACAAATATGGTACTTTAAGTCGAAAAAACAAAAATGAAAGAAAAAAACTCTTAAAGTATGTTTAATTTAATTACAAAAAAAATAACGTCTGAATTTTAATCCTGGTTAGAAAACAACTTGCGGGAAATTTAACTTAAATTAAAACTACGTTATAGTGATTAAAATCATAAATGGCAATAATATAAATGGAGCATGAACATAACATCTTTCTAACATACAATTAGTTGGCAAAGTATGATCTTAATTTTATTAATAGTTTAATGATACATGTATAAATCAAATAATAAGTTATATAATACACTCTACATAATACATATTAACATAGAGTTTACATGTTAGTACCTATCTGGTCATTCTGCATGTCGTCCTAAAAAATAAAAGTAAAATTTGAAATCATGAAAATAACTGGTTTCGTCGGTTTCATAAAGACACCACAATATGAATGCACAAATTCGCCAAAATAGATAATATACATATGTATGAATCCAATTTCATATAACGAGATAATGCTTCCCGCAATATCAACTTAGCCAATCAAATTTTTTTAAAACCATCATTCTCAATTGAAGGACACAGCTGTGCAAAAATGTTGCCTTTTAGAGAAAAGTCATATATTGACAGCTCAACCTGACCTGTACCGGAGGGATTCAGCAAGTACTTTAGTAGTTACAAGATAATTTAAAGTAATATGAAACAACACATACAATGCAATTAAAACTACTTTGATGGAGTTATCACTTATGATTTATTTACAGGTGTCCACATTCATAGACACTGCTTTACCTTGATTAGTTGTATGAAGGTAGTAAGCAAACTACACACTTCGATACGTAATATGCAGGAAACTTTGCCAGCCTATTATCAAATAAGGAAATGTTATCTTCTGGAGAAAGACATACATGCAAGGTATAATCCTCAAGATCATAAATAATTATATGAAAATTATATAATTAGATCAATAAATCAAAATATATTTTTTATATTATACGTATAGGTAAAATATATTTGAACAATTTTATTAATACATCAACATGTCATACAAGTGAAAACCATAAAGCAAGATTCTTTGTAATTATTGACGGATGATAGATTTTAGGTTTTTTTTCTTAGTACTTACTTGTTGTCTCAACGTGATGTCCTAAAAATACAAAACAGTGAAAATTGGAGAGAAATATATGACCTTAGGTCATCATGTTTAATAGACAAAATATATGGTCAAACATAGTCTCAAAAATATATTTAGCGCATGGCATGACATGAGCTGAGTAAACCAATCCTAAATCTCTTGACTGTGTTTCACTTTTGTAAAAATATGATTGAGAGGGAGAGAGAGAGAGTTGCAGGCCACGCTCAAATCATTGATATCAGAGTTGAATCATCGCTGATAACTTGTTTTTTTTTTTTCCTGTATCAGTTCGTTATATAATCAACGTTAATAAAGCATAGGGAATGATAGATGCAACATATAAAAGTCCAATATTTGAATTATTTGTGATGCGAATGTGCAAAGGACATTATAGAGATTATATCAGCCTCCCCATTACATAGCATTTTATATTTGTCACACTAGCAGTGATGTTCTTAACGTTCATGGTTGTGAAACCAGGTTTCACTTATTTTGCTGTCAGAGTAATACCATGAAATATACTAACAGGTTGTTGTTAATGATAATTGAAACCGTTTACAAATTCGTTGAATGGTTTAATGGACGTGCATGTATTATATATGCTATAATATAAAACTTTCAACATAAACATTTGTTCGCATTGGACGCGATTATATATTGTATTAATTACTTCTGGCTTATGAGATTCGTGCTGAAAGATATACAAGAACAATGACAGCTGAATCGGTAAAAACAAGTTCATTCACCTATTTTCAATAGCAAATACGTACGTATGCACATATTCGTAACTATAAAAAAACGTTTGATATGGCTTGAACTGAGTACTATAAATTCGAATTCAAGAGAAGCAATTCTAACGGAACATTGATTCTGTTCAGATAGCAGGAACCCGACTTTAGAGATTCTTTGACCATTTTCTTCGCAGCAATCTTTTACTTCGAAACACCAGATTGAACGGTTGAAGCCGGACAAACTCATTTTTAACACCATATTATCTAAATGTATGACCACTTATGGTAATTCTCTGATTCATTCTGAAATATTTACATAAGAATTCGTGGCTGATCGCATGGCATAAATGTGAAATGAGCAGCACAAATATGCGTATTGCGACATTCTGTCATCCTGACACAATGAACAGGATGTTCGACAGGGTAAATTATATGGTTACTTTAAGATCTCTCTTGTAGGACACATTGTTTTAGATTATGAGCACGCATGAGTCAGAGACTAAATATAACGATTTACAGTACCTGGCTGATATATAGGCTTCAAATGTTTGAAGGGACAATACATGTACATAAGCATCTTGCAATAGTCAGGAATTTAAAATCTGACCGTGGACGCCTACCCTTAAAATCAAATGTCATATACAATTAGACCTTCCTGTTCAGAGAATTTCATGTACATAGTTTATCTCCATTTGTTAATTATGTATAAATCCTGTTTGTAAAGATAGAAAATAATAATGGAATTATGGTGTTGTATTGCTAAAAGTACTAATGGAAACAAAATCGCACAAAACTAGCATGTTGGCTATATACCCCGACACTGTTAACATTTACAAAATACCGGTATAGCAAGTTAATTTTAGGCATTCCCTTAGACACTATGGAAGTGTAGTTAATTAGTAAAGTGGTAATATGAATTTTTTTTAATATATTGATAAAGGAGGAATGGTTTTTCTATCAATTGTCTCCATATTTGAGTCCTTCGTATGTAATAGTATTAAAGTAGGTAACATGCAAGAGTGTAGGAAGATGATTTTGTTTTCTATATCCCATATGACTAAGTAGCATTATGGCATACTAAATGTCAAAAGGAAAATAATGAATATTAATTCAACATCATTTATTGCATAAACCAATGAAGTCAGATTACACTGAAGTAACAACTTCCTTCTGATATCAAAAGAACAATAACCACACTGGAAAGATTCCATTACAAATTGAACAAAAATATACATTAATAATAATAGAAGGCAGTAATCGCAAAACAAAAACAAGACAATGATATGGAAAACACCAGGTCAAAATATAGCATCATGTTTTTTCAATGGAAATGTCACAATGTAGCACATAAGTCTACGAACCTAGAAACTCCAAACATTAACAAGAAAACAAGGAGAAGATGCCGATTCAATTGAAATCTACACGGATGAAGCGTAAATTATGAAACACCATGTACCTAATCACTGTGAAGATATAAAACCTAACAAGACGTGAAAACGTCTGCAAGAGAAATAATTGCCAAAAGACCTAAGCGAAGAGTGAAAAAAGAAATGGATATATTAAACCAATAGATAGAAACCTAATGATAGCATTGACATCGAAACAAATCCAACTCAAATCAACACAAGAACTAGCAAAGACAAAAAGATGTATAACACAGGAATAATTAAAAAAGGCTGGAAATGAATGACAATGAAAGTTTAGAGACCATGTGAATAATCTTGAATAGGGTGCAAATTGAAAAAATGAGCAAATACAATAGCGAAAATAAAACGTGAAGCAGAAAAAAAGTAAAAGGATATACATAAAGAATACGTCAAGCCACGAAACAAAATAATAATCTTGAAATTAAAAGACGAGCGGTGGTAATCCATGCACAAAAAGTACGTGCGGAGAACGAATAGAAGAACAAATCAGTAGAGAACAATTCGAAGGGAAGACAAGCAGACTCTTTTTACACAGCCATAAACATATATGAAACGGACACTCTCCTAGAACATCAGATTTGGCTAAAGTCCATGGAACATCAGATGAGGATATTTGGAACGCGTTCTCAAAATTTATTGCAGGAACATATCAAGCTTTCTCTAACAAATATAAACATACACTCAAGACTCATGGAAAACATAAATAATAGGTAAAATCAAATCAAATATATTATAAACCTTTCAAAATAAACTGAACGTATTCTTTCATGCAAATTAAAATGCAAAATACGGAACAAAAAACGTACCTTAGCCATATGTATCATCACAAAAAAATACATCAATAACACGGTAACAGAAAACACATGTTCTAACATAAGGTAAATTGGGTAACGTGATCGAAAGAAAGAACTGGTTATCTTTAGTCGCTTTAAAAGACAGGTGCATACAAAGGTAGCAATACTTTTATTGCACCATACAAATATAATATAAAGTGGCTGAAAATGGCATACTTCAGTCAATTACAGAAGAATCTGAGGTATAAGTAAAATTAAAAACATAAATTGAAAAATCCACACGTGATATATCAAACAAATACCCTACCTATTATATGACATCAATTTACGTTTCCATCATACTGCCAAGAACACATCTATCTAGTACATTATAAACGACCAGTAAATCTAACCTAAAGAGTGTTTCATTGTCAAAATGACAATACAGATTATGCCGACTAAGCCGTTGCAATGTAGTTTTCTTTGAATCTTTATCACATTTGTATGTATTGCTTTCCTAGTTATGTATACACTCCATTCTCGCAAAGCACCTTTAAACGGATGTGAATACCCATGGCTCTGATTTAACAAATGGTCCGTAGTCGAATCGTTTCCCCCCTGTTTGTATTACTGACGTGTCCTACAAGCATCTTCAATTGCGTTGCATTGTGTCTGCTCCTCGTATTCTTGGAATGTCACGTACTAAGTGGAATATTGAAGTGACACTAAATTTCCCACACGAATATTACGAATACCACAGTCTATATTAGGACAAAATATTCATTATAAAGGATTATGCGAGATGAATAATAATATAAACAGAAACATTCTATATTTTCTGTAAAAAATAATTGTTTTGGTTTGTCTTTACGAACAGTTTTAAGAAATAGAATTCAATCAGTACATGGTTTGATTATGAATAATTAATAGATGTGAATGTGACTTCATATTTCAGTTTCCTTTCTGGCGTTATTTCTGAACCTTTATACGCTGTTAAAGAACAGTTTCACAGAGATCGTATATAACTGAAGTTTAGAGCAGGGATTATGCCCAATTATAGATCATTTGAGGGAACCCTTCTTACAATTGTGTAAGTGGTTTTGCAAATGCCATCAAGTGGTTAGTGTCAAAAACATTTCAAATCATTGTTAATCTACAAAGGTCATTTTCTTTATGTTAATATCTTTACATTTCAACAAATGCCGACGTTTAGTATGGCCTTAATGGGCTAAACAAACCACATTAAGTATTTAGTGTTTAGTGGCGCCCACCACTTGAATTCCAATTTTCATTAATATTCTCCAGAAGACGAAATAGTATATGATGTAATTTGGCTTCAATGCATTATCAAATGTTCCCACAAAAAGTGTCTATTTTATGATTCAGAATTATATTTTAGGATGGACTTAATTAAATCATGCATAAGTAAAATGAATGTAACTAAAAGTGTTTATGCTGCAGTCTTCAAAAACGCAAATAACAATAAGAATGTGTAAAAGTCATGAAACATTTTCATATTTTTCACCGTTGTACAGTGTTTTTAGCGATGAGCAAAATTATAAAACTAATTTACATGTAAGCAAGTCTCATAAACCATCTAAACATAATACAAATACTACATTTCAATTCATTCATGTAGATATGTAATTGGTAATTACTTGCGGTGTCTGCGTTTCATACTGAAATGAAATAATTTAATTGAGAAAATACTTTCCAGTCATCCGTTTACAATAGACGGTACAAGCGGATGCATATATCCGCAAAAATACACAAACGGCAATACACCATTGAACAGTATACTGCACAACAGATGTATGTTCAGCAAATCATCTCTGTGAATTGTATTCATATTTCGTTTCATCTTTCTGTTCTTGTGTTGTTCGCATTATCCAAAAAGGTATTGGTTTTATAATTTCCAGTGGACAACACACCTGATTAGTTATGTAGTGTTACGAGCTAGGGAATTAAACTAAAATACATCAAAATTATATGTATATCAAGACTTTTCCCACATATTCTAATCAACGCGACTTTGGTCATAGGATATTTAAAATATCAATCTATCGATCTCCTTTTGAATTTTATATCCGTTATATTATATCAAAGCACATGTTAAGATGGTGTGATTATAGCACAAGTATATTTTAAAGATTGCTTCTTAGAAACATGATTAACAAAGCTTTGAAGATTATTTTAAAGTCGTAAAAAAACGTTATTGCTTTTCTAATTACTTAAGAGCCGATGCACGTATGATTACTTAATTCCTTCCAATCTTCATAGTCACAAGACGCATAGGGCAAAACTAGGTAATATTTATATACTGGGCTTAGTAAAGGTTATATGATAGAACGCTTTCACATGGATCTGTATTACAGGATTTCTTCAGTCACTCACATTACAAGGTTTGCGTGTCTCCACCTAATAATTATACAACCAATATGAACCAATCGTGAAAGAGAAGTTCTTAGAAATCTGCTGAAACAAAATGATTGGGGAAACAAAGACTAGAGGTTTACATACCATGTTTCATCATTGTATAGTACACGACTCTCCCCTTATTAATAAGAATATACTAATATATTACGCAGGAATTGTATCCTTTCATTAAATACAGCAAGGAACAATGGACAGACAAAAGGTAAAGAAAACGAAAGTGTGGACGTTATTGATAATAAGACATCAGGCCAATATGAACATATCCAGATATACACGATGGAATTCACCCAACGAGATAAACTAACCCCTTTGTATTACAAATATGGATGTGTTAGAGGTTAATATAGAAATATGTGAAAAGGTCCATAGTTTACGGTTTAACTAATACTAAAATCCATTACCAAGGCATTGACTCAGTGGAATTTCCAGTATCTCAATTGCTCTGCTCTCACATGCCAAGAAGGAACTTGTTAATATCATTTGAAACATGTACTTATCATTTGCGTCTGATTCAAATGCTACAAATTTCACAGTTATACTAGTAAAACAAATCACCTCTTCTTATAAGCACTCCTTGTCATATCACATAACTTGCTTTATTTAATCTGGTCAAAACTGTGTCCAAATTTCAAACGTTGACGTATGGACCACAAAACGGAAGACAACATACAGTCTCAAACGTGAACTAACAGGATACATGAGGTAAATGTAGTTTCAAAATATGTTCATGACTTGGAAAAATGCGTGCGTGACAGTCAATAAGTATCCAATGGGCAGACTAAGCCATATCATTAAATGTCTTTTGTGTAATTAGTACAAAAAGTGGATAGCATACAGAGGTCAAGCAGTTTAGGCATTTGATGGACGTAAGTCAATAAATGTTGTTTCCTTCTTCAGGTAATAACAAGAAAAACACACTATTGAAAAGCATATTAGTTACACAAAACTATTGGCTTGCCAGCATGTAATTGGATCTACGGATATTTACACATGCTTTATTGAATTCAAAACAATATTTTAAAATAATTCGATTTTATAGTTGCATCATTTCATCCTAATAAATTAAAAATATTTGACTTTAAACAGAAATATGATATAACACCAATTATTGTGCAATATGATTGGCAGCTTAATAGCTAATGCAGTACGTTAACGAACGTAACATCAGTGGAAAAAAACAGTTTTGTAAACACGTTTCTGATTATAGTACAGGAACAATATCTGAATATTTATCTTTTTAGAAAACAACATTGTTGCAGGAAGAAGTAAGGACTCAAACTGGTTTTGCTGATCTCAAAATCATAAATTACAACAATATGTTGATGTTTTGAAATCACAGGATAAATTTAAAACAATGATTTTTTACGTAATCGTTGTATTTTTGTAGGCATTATCGTACTTACATGGTGTGTTTGACATTAGGTCTAAAAGAGAACCAAACAGAGATGCTTGAACTAGTGAAATCAACTTATAACATTTGTTCCTAATATAATATATATGCGCATGCACATAAGCAAAAATATAAAGTGATTATCACGAATTGAACTGTAGAATAAATAGCAGGTACATTATGAAGATTACTCCCGTGTGAGATGTGGTGGTTACCAATCTTATAATTGATATGAGTATCATGTGATATGGTATAAATATATATAACTGTCTGACATAGTGATTCAGACAGAGAGACAGGCATACATATATACAGACAGACATACAGGATTTGTATCATACAAGTCTATTTTAATTCTCGAAATATTAATACAGATGTTACAGACTAAGCTCAGTGAATTCGTTCGTTTTTACCTAGTCATAATGCACAGGCAGGACAGGTTGTGAATAATCATCTCCTGGATCGGTCAATACCACACAATATGGCACTATTGCCTAACGACCTTTACCTCTGGCGTTTCACATGCCTCGTTTAAAGTAGTATATGATGCAGACTTTCTTCCACTTATAATTGCACAATAGCACCAATGACGAAAAGTTGAAAGTGACACTAATAAGAAGATAAAACACGTTAGTCGTGAAAAAACTATGAACTATGATTGCAATGCAACACAATTAACTAAACTTCAAAACCAATATTGTATATTTTGGTCTTCTTCAGTACAATTGATCTTCATCAGGATGTTCAAAACTTTGAAGACATCTTATAGATTCAAATTTTACAAGGATTGATTTCCCTTTATTTCTTAATGAACCTCGACACTTGTGATGGGATACAAATGCTGCACTTCTTTTGTGCTTAAGATAATTTCCATTTTCCTCGTTAACGTTACAATTACGAATAGTTCACTCATATGATTGCGGAGACATTAATCCATCAGTTTAGCTTCACGGTTATCCTGGGGCGGTACGAAAGACCCCTTAAAACTGATGATATATAGTCTTGACACTACGTCTGCTCATGATTAAGTTGACCATATGATGGAGTGGAGATCGTAAACGATGGATGAGAAAACGGCCATGGTTCAACATAATGCTTGTTCTAATTAACCGTCAAAGTCTATCCTAAGAAGTTCCAACCAAATGTATATACATTTGCCCATCTGAAACACACATATTTGTAGCGAGCGCTTAAGAAACAGCCTGCAGTTATTTTATATGCAAATCTTACTCTTACAACTTTTTCAATCTAAACTAAAAAAAAAAAATTGTTTATTGCATTTGCATGTTTCATAAATCACATAACGTAATATTGTTTTATTGTACGCATGTTATTACTTAGAGGCTGCGGCTGCCAACTGTCCCGAAAAAGAACGAAATCAGAGATAGTTGACATGAGTAAATCAACATCAAATATAGGTTTCCATAATAGGGTACGTATGCATGTAAATATTCTCGCAAGTATAGGTAAGCTGCATTGCATGACATAAACTGAATACACTACAACGGATGGCTTTAGGAATCATCTCATGTATGTATATTATTATATATACATACCTATATTTATTTCAATAGTATCTAATATGATCCCAGAAGATGTTTTAAAAATGGTTGCGTCAGCGAGTTATACGTATACTTATCCTTTCAACTGCAAAACAAATAGCTGAAATTAATAACATTATATTTTGGTCACTAAAATTAGTTGACAGATTATTTCATTGTCAAAACAATATAATGATTGTGCAAACCAAACAGAGTGCAGTCTTCCTTTGTTACCCCTTATGCTTGGTTGTTTATTATGCTTTTACTCTTGTTTGTATACTCGATGACGACAAGCACAGTAGACATGTCAATACCAGTGTCCATTATTTAGCAATGTGAGTGTTGAGAAGATAAGCTCATTTAGTATTATTCTTTCTCTGTTGATGAAACAATCCACAGTCAGAAAGGACAGACGTCTACACTATGCAAATACTCATTTACTAAACTATGAAATGCAGTATTTTGTCTTCACTTAAGAAAGGACACAGCGCAAGTCATTCCTGTCATCCACGCATCACATTGCAACCAAAGCTAAATTCATGTGGCGAAAGGCATGCAACGAATTGGCAGGTGTCGGTACTCTGCAGCTGTATCCACAACCTTGCACATAGGCTGATCAGGCTAATAGGGTCCTTCAATGAGAGGACACTACTCAAACGGTTAAAATACAAACAAGAGCATCGGGATTGTATCTCTCACACTTGGCGCATGTAATGTGTGCACCATACTAAATAGAGACGATGCAAAAACACCCCAGATTTTAACCGTCTTAATATGAAAGGAACTCGGCATATACAACGTGGTCATTGTTGTCTTGAGTGAGACCCGGCTTGCAGAAGAAGGCGGAATCTATGAAAGGAGCTCGGGATATAATATCTTATGAAGCGGCCGAGTATATGAAAACGTCCTTGAGGGTGTTGTCGGCTTTGCCAAACCACGATCACATGAGCGCCAATCAACCCGTTTATGCTGTAATGAACCCTCATAAATTGCTTTAAATGCCCACTTATTTAATCTCCACACTAGACTGACCTCAAGACAAAACGAACTGGGACTACGCTCATCATTACTTAAATGTAAATGGAAGCGAAAAGAGAAACGTTGTTTCAAAGCTGGCCAGAGTAGAACAGGACGAATGCCAGATATCTCCCTCTCACCCATTGCGGTTCAACAATTAAAAATTCGGCCGTTAATTTAGATAACTATGCGCAAATCGTCAACCTGTTTGTCAACTATCCCAGACATACCACTGCGTATTGCACTAGTCAATGTTCAATCAGATCAGTTGGTCCAACAAACAAACGCACAGAAAGTTGTACTTTTATCAACGATCATAAATCGACGTTCTCTTTCTGGCAGAAACATGGCTAAAACTTTGCGGCGATTAGCCCATATGCGCGGATCGGGAATCCACCCATTACACTTCAAGTCCTTTCCCTGCCACTCTCGGAGAAGTAGAATTGGTGTGCTCGCAAAAATATAAATGGTAAAATGTCTTAAACACATCACAAACCTTAAATTTCTGCCTTATATTATTTGAATTAGTCCGAACAATACTGACACCATAACAAATGGCAGTCCATTATTTCTATCTCTAGCGCCCTGTCTTTTTTTAGCAATTTTTCGAATCTCTTGAAGTAGGTAATTTCGATCGGTAGCAACCTGATTATTCTTTGAGATTTTAAATTTCACTTTGACTGTCCTGAAAACTGATACATCAAAACTCCAAGATTCCAGTCATTTTTTCAATATTACACAGTCAGTTAAAAATCCAACCCATAAAAATGGACACATTTTAGAGTGGATTCGTCATAGACCTGATGCTAATATTATGCATTCCGCCCTTTTATACCACGAAGTTACATTATATGTCCTCTACATTATATGCCTCTGCGCGTGTCAGTCCTTAACCCTCCACTTTTTTCCTACTAAGAGAAACCTGCGTATGATAAATAGAACCAATCCTATACATGGCATCCATCAAACCGAAGAACTTGCTTAATTCGTACAGAGAACAAATCAAAAACTGCCTGCGCTCATTGCTTTCCAACAGGCTCATTATTCATAACAAATCTATGAAGCCGCTAAGAAATATAATCTATTTATTCATTTTGTGTTTATGTTTGTACCCACTGAGCAGCAGAGAGGGTGAACCCTACAACGTTTTTAGACAAAATTTTGATTGAATCCTTAAAACGAGCCTTCCTACGATCTCATTTTAACCAAAAAAAATGTCTCAGGGGCTAACCCTACAACGTTTTCAGACAAAAAATTGATTGAAATCTTAACGAGCCTTCCAACAAAATCTCATATTAACAAAAAAAAAAATAAGTCTCCATTTTAGCAAACGGAGATTTTACGATTTTTTAATTAATTTTGGTCGCAACTTGTTGTCATTCACCCTCTCTGCTGCTAGAACTTTCAGTTCTAGGTTAACAAAAAATAAGAAATGATTTGATCGAGTCCTTAGGATTTCACAAACAGACTAATCGCTAACACCTCTTCTTGTAGATCAATTAGATTATTGGACTGATCTATGAGTTTGAAATTAATTCTGGTTAATGAATCATTATGACACCGCATATAGACTGGATTAACCCGAGACTCAATTATTAAAAATCCTGGAGGAGCTGTTGGTGAAAACGAATAAAGAATATATCCCTGCTGAGCTTGATTTGATCGTTCGAGATTAATCTGATAGCTTCCTTCGATAACATCGCATACTAAATTGAGCGCAATCACCGATGAAATATTCACGTTGAACGGAGCGATATGTCTGCCGCCACCGTCTGGGTCATTATTATGTTTGAGGATTTTTATTTCCGGTGATGCTGTTTTTTTCCATGCATCATGAATTATTTTGAAACCAACATCGATGGTGTCACTGAGAAGTTTTTTTAGTTCCGGTACGTTATATCCCGGTAGTTTGACTGTTGGGATATCCTTGACGGGGATATTAAGGTCTGATGCAAATCTTGTTCTCGATAGGGGATTATCGTCATCTAATATATCCTGAATAATTTTTAGGTTAAATGTTTCCATATCGTCGATAATTTTATTGCATGTTTCTACGACGCTGATAAATTCATTTCGGGTGAGAGAGCCGGATTTAAGAGATATTAACAACAGTGAAAAATCATTATTCATTGCTGTGAAATTTTTAACGATTTTAGATTTGTCAATAAAATGATATCCCTCTATTCCTTCCCCTGGCTTCTCTCTCCCAGTTGGTCGATATCCGAGACCAAAGAAATCTATAGAGATTCTGTGATCTTTATAACTCCTTATTGGATTATCAGGTTTTATTCTGTCGAAGATATAATCATTTTTTTGTGGTTCAGGTAAATCAACGGTTTTTTCCCCTGGTGGTAATTCAGGCCATCCTAGTACGGTTCTAATAGAACTCTGATAGATATCTACGACGTATCCTTCTGTGCTTATTTCAATGGCAGATGATAGCGTCGGCTCATGAACTGTTATAGCGATTTTCGATTCTTTTCCAGTGATTGATTTTATTCTACGCGCGAATTCATTATTGATTTGTTCGATTTGGTATGACCCTGTTGGTATCGAAACAACGTTCCAGTCTGGAGTCCCGTCGTCTTTATTCTTATTTGCAAACACCAAAGAATTATTCGGTTGTTGACCACCAAATGCTACCGATCTGATATTAGGCCAACTGTGATACACTCGTAGTTTTGCTAGCGCTATCTCCTTCACGGGGACTGGGCTAGGGAAATTCACACTAAACTCGGGTTTCGTTGATGTTATTGATATCATGCTTGTTTGTACTGGGTTCGTGTTCTCCACTATTTGTTGAAGTAATTCCATCGGTGTCGTCATTGTTATTATACTCATATTGTATTTCTAATTTTGATATCGCGGAATCATAAATACTGACCATCACTGAGAACTCACAATCTGGTATGGTTGAGATTATTGAGATCATTTTGGTTTTCGGGTTCGTGTTTTCTAATTCCATCGGTGTTATTATATTCATGTTGTCGCTCTAATTTCGATATCGCGGAATAAAAAATACTGACCATCGCTGAGAATTCACTATCTGATATAATTGTATTATCGAGTGACGACGATATCATCAGGGATAACTGCGAATATGCGGTTGATACAATATGAAATTGAATTAAGTAATCCTGCAGTTTACTCTGGCTGCATGATGATATCCTTTTTGCTATCCCGGTTGATATACCCGCGATTGTAGCCACCGCAGAAATGCAAATTGGAACTACGACCGGGGCAATCATTGTAACCGATGCAAGTATTATTCCGGCGCCAGTGAGAACGCTTGACACCGAGTACACAATAACATCAATTACGGTGATTCTTTTTCGGTATTTTTTTATTTTTATTTGATACTCCTCGGCGAGGGTTTTGAGTCTAGTCTGAAATTCTCTGACCTGATCATAGCGACATTGTGTTGATGAAATCATTTTTATTTTAAAAACGCTAGCGTTTTCAATTGTGAAATCCTTTCAATTTAGTTATTTACTTAAATCCGCTACGAATTCCACATACCACGTTGTTGAAACCCTAGCCAAATTTTTATCAGTAGATGTTATAGTGAACTTTTCAGTTGTATTCTTGTCGATGATCGTTGAAATCGTATTGTTGACCCCGGATGAACTCGACGATGAAATATTAAATTGACTCAATGGTGTCACTAGTGTTAATCGATAAATACCCTTAACGGTTGCAGTGATATCTAATTTGTTGTTTGTAGGTGTCCACTCAAATGATCCGTGTTGGATAGTGTATACTACGTTATTGGTTTTCTCATGAGGGATTTTTGTTTTTTCAATGATTGTTATTATCCTCGGTAAATCAGTTTCGATGGCTTCGATGAAGGTTTTCGTCTCATCGATGAATTTTTTGATATCAGGGAGTTTTATGTCGAGTTTATCGAATGTAGTTCCAAGAAATTTATCCACGATGTTTCTACGAAAAACTGAAAACTGTTTTCCGTGTTCTTCGATTTTAGATTGAAGTGCTGCTAGTTCCAACAGAGAATTTTTTATCGATGTAAGATTTGGTGTGGTCACTGGAGGATTACCAAGGAACTCTAACAACGGCTTGTCAATATTGTTAAATCGATCTATAATAGTCGAAACGAGTACACCCGGTTTGAGTTTACCCTGATCGGAAAATAACGCGATAGTATCCTCGATTGCGTTTCGTTGTCGTGTTAAAATATCATCCAACGACACATTACTAGTTTTCAATTTACCCTGATCGGAAAATAACGCAACGGTGTTCTCGATTGCGTTTTGTTGTTTAACTAAAATATCATCCAACGACACATTACTAGTTTTCAATTTACCCTGATCGGAAAATAACGCAACGGTGTTCTCGATTGCGTCTCGTTGTTTAACTAAAATATCATCCAACGACACATCACTGGTTTTCAATTTACCCTGTTTGTCTTGAAATACAACTATTTCCCCGGGATCAACACTTGTTAGATTCAACGTCTCAGCTATTTCATCTTCGATTAGTTTTTTTACATCCTTGATAGAATCAAGGGTTGCAGTGTCATCGGGTTTAGGTTTCAGAAGTCTTCCCCAAATATCAATCATTGTTATTGTAAAACTCTTTCTCTCTCTAAAATCGTTTTTGACGACTCCGTCGTTGCCAGCGATTACTAGTGTAGTCATTTACGACAACATGTGGTGGTTTTCCCCTTGGGTTAGAAATAGCGTCAAGGACATTTAATACTTCGCTGCCGCATATTGGTGGATCATTCATTTGTTGTGTTGGTAGCGTAGAATACCAAGTCTTCATTGGAAGGGTTTTTATATAACGCATAAACTCTTTTGGTGGGGCTAATCCATATGAATCGAAATAGACAATCCCACGTGGATCAATAGCGTATGCAACCCAGTGAGTTCCAGGTCCGGTGCTGTTATCGAGATTAATGATACCGGTTTCAACACTGTTGGGTTGTGTCGGCAACTGATCTTTCATAAAAACACCTCTGAAATTTTTAATCGCTAGTTTTTTAGCAGCATCCATTAAATCAAAATTGGACATTGGCGTGAAATCTGAAGGATTTCCAATCGAAGATTCCTCAATTAATAAACCGTTCCTGGTAGTCTTAGACCCCTTCCGCTGTACCATGAATACGGGGTTCCTGGTAGTCTTAGACCTTTTCCGCTGTACCATGAATACGGGGTTCCTGGTAGTCTTAGACCCTTTCCCTTTTTTTTATATCCTTGTCCAGTTGCCTTTTTCAACGCCATTCCTGCTGCAGTACCAACGGCTCCTAACGCCGCTGCTTTAGCCACTGCTGGGGCTGCTGCTGCAATCAATGCTGGTATTGCAGCTAACAACGGGAATATACCGCCTGTTTTAATCATATTTTTGATAGCAGCCGCAGAAAGCGTAATCTGAACACCCTTTTTTGCTACAAGTGCATCATTGAAATGTTTCACCTGACGAGTTGTCAGCGATAATTTATTCGCCCCGCCAGTCATTTGATTAGGTTTCAACGTGATTGTAGTTCCACATTTTTTAGCCGATTCTGATTGCAATTTTTTGATTTGACCGGGAGTTAACGCAACACTAATATTACTATATGACATTATACATAATTGATTGATTCTAAATCGTTTACAATTTCAATTACATGTTTTCTACTGGTGCATCTACCACTCTCATTCTTCCACCAACACCTTCAAGTAGCATTGATTTGTCGCTGAGAATGACAGCAACCGCTCTGTAATTAGCAATACCCCCAGGACGGGTTACACGGGCTCTAAAGTGTATATCAACAACAGATTGTCTCATCAAATCAAGATGTTCCAGCGAAAAGTAATAAATCGGGTACAGACTTTTAAAATCCAATTGTGATATTTGCAAACCAGTATCCACATTTAGATCACGTGCCATAAATGACAACAGGTTATGATAGACACGTGCAATATGATTTTGACCGTAATCAAGTTGTATATCCTCGGATGGTTCCTGCTGTCCGTTTATTCTCAGCGAGACTTCTCTAACACCTAACTGATCAAATATCATATGGCTGCGTTGTTGATTACCAACTCGTTCATTATTCTGTAACGCTACAAATATGTGACGCGGAGCTGAAACGCCTTGTTTTGATGCCAGGTGCCATGTGAATATATCATCGATATTATCCAATTTAATATCCGTAGTCACTGATAACCAACTCAACAACGACTTTCCTCCCTGATCCATAAATGACAGTAATCGCCCTTCTGCTGTGATTGATGGAGTTAACACTGGCATCCATAATGCTAGTTTTGATAAAATGACTTTACCATCAGCAACACCAGCATCATGCCAGATTGCATCATTATCAGTACCCTTTCGCACGAGTGCTATTGTATGCTTCGCTCCATAAATAACTTTTCGGACGTTTCTACAGAATCCAAATATATGATGCAGTGGAATCGCGCATGAAAATTGTCGACGCTGTCCATGCAACGTTGCTGCACGTGTTGCAAATCCTAGGTTGTAGTTAGGGATGTTATTTATGACATCAAAAGTACCAGCTGTTCTCGTATATCCGGCTGGTGCTGGATCAACTGCAGTATCCTGTGTTGCCTTTACTCTAGAATACTGGACGTGTTCAGGGTGATCAGTGATATCCTTCGCGAACATCATAGATGGACCCGCTGATCTTGTATAATCATCAGAATATCTCGCTAACCCTATGATTGTTGTAGCCACATCAACATCACGCTCTATTGATTCAATTTCTTTTCCATCAATGAGATATCTAGCGCTTTCGAATAACGCCATGATACCGTTATTGACAAAACCAACTCGGATAGTTGGGTTAATGTCATATGGGGTATTAGCCGCAACATTTGTTACAAGTTCACCTTCGATTTCGATAAACGCTTCACACGGTAGAAAGTATTTACTGGTATCTTGAACTTGAAGTTCAATTCGCGATCGGAGATCTGGTTGTATTGCATGATAAGAATAAAATTGAAAATCGCGTACAGAATCATCCTTGCCAACTGGGGCATCCATATCAAACGCTGGATCAGGTGACCTTTTGAACATTTTATTCTATTTATCAGAGTCTAAATCGTAAACGATTTTCATCGTGAAAAACGCTAGCGTTTTCTACGTAGTTTTTTAAAGCCACTTCCCGCTATCATGTTTGCTATCATGTTATTTTGGTCCCCTTGATTTATCAAGGGAGTCACCAATTGCGCTAATTTTTCATCTACTGCGTTATTTATAATTCTACTAACACTTGCAGGCATTTCCGCTGTAGACGGTAACGGTTTTGAAAATCCTTTGGATTTCATCCGTGATTTCACTAATGATGTTATTTTATTCTTCGCAGTTGAAAACGCTTTTCCCGCAAGATCTCCAGCGAAATCTCCGATTTTGCCAATACCCTTATCACGAATAACATCAATTGCTTTCATTCCTTATTGTTTAGCCAACGGCATCACTTTTGGAGCCATTCTCGCAAATAACCCTGCAATGGTATTACCTAAACCATCTCCGTAGTATGCTCTATAAACCGGAAACCGTGAATTAACTACGTAGACGGGGGTTGGTTTATCATGATTGTAGTGTATGATCATTATTTGAAATCAGAAACAATTTTTCAATTGTTATTTATCTAATCAATTCAGTCACTATGATACCCACTTTCCACTAACTCGCCAATGAAATCTCGATATGTGCTGATATCCATGATACCAACCTGAAATAATCGTCTACAGATATCAGCTGCTTCATTAATTATTTCCGGTGAGTTATTTCCGGCTCGGAACCCTCCTACAAGAACCTCTAATCGTGATATATCACTGAGAACACTACCAGGACATGTCACGGTAGAGTCAAAGACTCCAGCGTTGAAATTCAAAGGATTTTTAATCGAATATCCTTTTCCGCTTGTTTCCTCAGTTGTACCAGTTGCGCCCTGACTATCATCAAGTAATTGCTTTTGTCGGCCTCGACTTTGTTTTTCTCGTTCTTGTTGTTTTTGTATACCATAACTATCAACTCCTACTTTAAAAGATCTGTACTCAATTGTATCCTTTTTCAAATTACCAGTAATCTCCTTATTCGTTTTATACAACCAATTAACCCATTCATCTCGGCTTATTCTACTGTTTTTATACTCGTCTTTTAAATAGTCCTTTCTAGAATGAAAGCTTTTGGCGGCAAAATCACCAAAAGTCGTATAATCTTTGAGTTTTATTAATTCAGGTCGTTTGATTTCTGCTATAGCTCCTTCGGTGAGTTTGTCTATAAAGGGAACACCTCTTGGGGTGACGACATCAACAGGTTGTGGTTCAGGTGTGGAAACTCTTTGAGTTTCAGGCTCAGAATCATCAATATCAGCTAATCGTTCATACTCGCGCTGAGTTTTTATATCACTGGATAACTGTTGTATCCCTGCGCGTGTTTGTCCCGTCTCTGCTGCTATCTTTTCAAGCGTATCAAGCAGCGGCGCCTTCTTTACTCGTTCTCGCTCAGGAATATCTCCGTATATCGCTGCTTCAGTTAACTTTTTCACATCTTTGGTCGCACTTGTTATCGGAGTAAACAGTTGTTCACTTGACACAGAAAAGTCAGTCTGCGCTTGTTGTCGTTGTTGTAGTTTATTCCGTACAGAGTCACGAATTGGTACAAATCTCTTAATTGCATCTAATCGTTCACGAGCCAATCGGGTTGTTAATGCTTCATTGACCATTATTTGAAATCAGAAACAATTTTTCAATTGTAAAACTATTTTTCAATCCGACCTAACAGACGAAAACACTTTTTGTTACATGTCAGACATGTCAGTTAATTTTTAACACGATCATAGAAGCGTTATTTCATCCTATAACAGCTTCTACGATCGGTGGAGAAACGGCACATTACATTTTATTATTTATATGAAAAAGTGCCGTTTCTCCATTTTGTTTTAGTGTATCTGATACCGGACCAACCAGCCATAAATTTTTTATTCACTGATTTTGACATTGTCAATCAAAAAATGCTAAAAAAAATTAAAATCTCTATGAGGGACGGTCACAATCAAATAATGATAAATGGTCAATCAAAATTGTTCATTTTCTTGAATTAACGCCCGTAGGTTTCTAATTTTAGAATTAACCTCCTTTTTCAATTCGTATTCGTTACCTAATTCTTTTCGTATTCGTTCTGCGATAGTATATAACGGAGCGAACACACTTACGTCACTGGAGAATGCAAGAGAGTCCCGAATAGAATTCTGAATTCTTTTGATGAGCGCGTATTGCTTTGGCAGCATATATTTATTGTTGTTAACTCCGTATTCTATATCCTGAAAATCAGACATGATTTGATCAGGATTTAACCCATCTGATAGTTCAATATCCCAACCTTTCAATTTTAAAATCTCGGATATAATGCTGTTCATGTTTTCAGAATTCATTATTCTATAACAATGACATATTTCTAAATGAAAAATATGACGCATTAGACGTAACTAAATCGAATTTTCTGTCCCGTCTTTTTTGAAATCGCCGTTTTGGTTATTCCCGATGCAACTTTTTGTACTGACGGTTTACAAATATCGAAGTGCCTACCGGCTTCGTTCATAGATGAAAATACTTTTTCTTCGTTAGTTATTGTATTCAAAGATTTTACAGGTCTCTTCCCAACCGTTTTGCAAGTGCCAGTCCTTCCTCGTTTGGAATTCTCACTCTGTGTGATAGCTTCTAAATTTGATAAAGAATTGTTCTTCGGATTAGAATCCTTGTGATCGATAACAGAATCACCCTCGATTAATCCATAAAAGCATTCAAATATGAAACGATGATTGAGATAAGTTTTCGTTTCTTTTCCCTCCCTAACAGTAAACCTCAAGTACCCTTGATTATTCACAGCACCAAGTGATTTCTTCAGTCTACAGTGTCTTACAACACCATCACTGGATGCTTCATAATTTGTAATCACAGGGTGTTGTCTGAATTCTTGGTTCATTCGTATTCTAAATACTATTGTTTGTCTAATTCATTGTTTGGTTTAATGATTACATCACTGGAAAATCTTTCGATGTAGTCTTGAGGGGTTCTTATGATTTTATCCTTGACTTTATCCTTGACAGAGTCAAGGTCAGGGACTTTATCAGTGTCAGGGTCATAATTTCTGATTGATTGTCCATTTTTTATTCTTTTATCATAATAACGCTTCAACTCCCTGTATCGCTTTCCACCGCAATTCAAACACAACTGAGATTTCCCCCTGACCCCAACCCCACATCGTATGCAGGGTAACGGGCCAAGGCTTCCACGACGAAAGCTTTGCATATGATACCCACAAAACTCATTTCTGCATGATTTGTTACACGGGGTTACTGATCCAATCATAAGCCACTTGCAGTGATTCATTATACATAAATTCTTCATTTAAATGCTTGTTTTAATTATAGCATGAGGGAATTAAGGAGGATGCCTTCGAAAAATGCTGAATTCAATGCTGATAAAGAGTTTAAAAGATTATTGAAAATCAATCCTAGATTTAATCTCGATAAACCAAAAAAACGTCCAAGAGACGAAAATATGAAAGAGTTTAAGAGATTATTGAAAATCAATCCTAGATTTAATCTCGATAGACCCAAAAAACGTAACAAAATTAATCTCAAACGTCCAAGAGACGAAAATATGAAAGAGTTTAAGAGATTATTGAAAATCAATCCTAAATTTAATCTCGATAGACCCAAAAAACGTAACAAACGTTTAATAGACGGAAACATGAGAGAGTTTAAGAGATTATTGAAAATCAATCCTAAATCTAATCTCGATAGACCCAAAAAACGTAACAAAATTAATCCTAAATTTAATCTCGATAAACCAAAAAAACGTTTAATAGACGGAAACATGAGAGAGTTTAAGAGATTATTAAAAATTAGTCCTAAATTTAATCTCGATAAACCAAAAAAAACGTCCAAGAGATTACCCTGGAAGGATGCTCAATTCAATCTCGATATAGTTTCTAATACACCAAAGAATACAATTCTTGATAAAGCCATGATTAGTAAAATCAGAGACTGTTTTAATGAATTTAAGCGTGATGGAGCATCTTATTGTTGGTCAACATTTCGAATTGATGGTGTTGTTGATGCTACCATGACTGATGAAAAAGCAGCAGTGATAATTTCACGTGTTGGGGAAAAAAAGTATTTTTTCCGAATAAAATTCATTATTGAAGTCGATGGCAAATGGATTATTAGGGATAAATTTGAACCAATTCTCAAAAATAAAAAAGCTGTCATTGTGAGTAGAGATTCCAAACCAGGAATTCTAACCGGCATTGACAAACCATACTACGAAAGATCTTATCCTGTAACAGCAATGGTTTATGGGATATATCCGTTAAATGATAAACCCGATATCGCAAAACTAGCACCCATGAAATATTCTAGTTCACTGAATTGCGTGGCAACACGGGTACTAGAACACTTCACAAATGCGTCCCGGGGAAATAAACTGACTGATCTAAGACGAAAAAAAATAACCGAGTGGGAATTAACGGTAAAACAGCACGGTGCAAAGATTTCTGATATAGCTAAATTAGAAACATCATTACGATTCCCAATAACCGTTATGACGATAACCGGAGAGGTTTTATACGAACCGAAATATAACAAAAATGGAGCGCCAATACAAATTATTGATCATAACAAACACGCGTGGACACCTGCGGTAACACTATTTCCACGAGAACGAACCGTGAAATATATCCCTAAGGAGTTCGTCGGGGATGTTTTCTATGAAGAGAAATTATTCGATGCTATTCATGCGTTGTGTAAAGATGATCCTGTGTCAGTGTGGTTACTTAGAAGTGATGAAGATCCCGAAATAGGATTCGATCAATTTGTAAGACCAAATGGCGAATTATATCGCGTTGAAGAATTAGATAACAGAATGAGAAAAATCGCTAATGAGTTTTCACCGGAGAGTTTCCATGAAAAACTACTCACGGGTAGTTTTACTATTCCATCAGTGGTAGCTCACTTCGCAAGAGAAAAAAACTCATGGCGTCCAACACGAAGTGATTTTCTCGAGGATGTTAAATCGAGCTGCGTCATATTTGGTCATGGAGGACTGTGGAATACGAAATACTCACGTGATGGTATGATTTCAATTGATATATCCGCGTGTTATCCCGGAAGTTTTCTCGGGTATGGGGAATGCGCTGAGTACTTCAAACGATTTGGACACCCCACGCATGAAATGACTCGTGTTGCGATTAATGGACCATTGCCTGATTTTGATTTAACCGGATTCGCTCGTGTGATATCATTCGAATTCGCTACAGGGTTACATCCGTGTAGTTATGTTTGGCTCGGTAGACACCTATCTGAAAAGGCCTGGATGCCAATAGTGTTACTACGATATATGATTGATTGTGGTATGCTAATATCGTTGATTGTTTCCGAGGCTATTATATGCTATCGAGCTCAGAAAGAAGTTTGGCTACCACAACCCGATCTAGATAGAATAATCAGCGAACTACGAAAACAGTGTCCAGATTTCAATGAAGAACAAATCATGAATTGGTCTAAGAGGTTATTTGAAAGTAAAAAAGAACAAGCAAAAGATTTTGGACGAAGAATAATCGGTAAATTTACCCAGGGTGGACGATACGACAATGCAAAATATTCTTCGCGGTTGATCATAGACGTCGCTGAATACGATTTTATTGTAGCGGATTTAATGAAACAGGGAAAACTTGTATCCCGTAAGGATGCTTTTCTATCCAATGGTGAGAAATTAGGTACGGTTGTTACCTACTGTGATGGATATAATCCCCAGTATACACATTTGAGAGGTTCTATGCTAGCCTATGCTTGTATTAATCTCTTTTCGATGATAAATAGATTTCCAGATACCGCGGTTAGAGTAGCCACTGATTCGATGTATATACATAATAAGTACAAATCAGCTGTAGCGGCATTCACAGATCCCGAGGAAGCGTGGGGGCGTTGGCGATTTAAAAAGGAGATGCTACATGAGTATTGTGAATCCGCAGACGTTACCATGGATGATAAATATCTTTGTTGTAACCGTATTGAAATTCAATCATAATTCTCTAATGCACCACCGGTATCTGATCCAATATGTAGATATAAGACAGTTTATTTAAACGGTTGTGGTGGGTCAGGAAAGACAACTCGTGCAATTGAATTATTTCGTCTGTCAACCATGATTGTGCTAACACCAACTCACAGACTCGCCAGAGAGATGATACAGCGAGGGGTAAATGCCTGTACCTACCATAGTTTCTTTCGATGGAAGGGTGACAAATGGACTCCTGATCGAATGGGTGATAAATTCATTCCTGAAATCATCATTTGGGATGAAATATGCACAGTGTCATTAGATGTATTACAAACATTTCTCGAGTGGTTGTTAAACAAAAACACAAAAGTCGTCATGTGCGGTGATCACGGCCAACCACCACCATTTGTCGGTGCATCTCCACATGAATGGCTAAAGGGTTTTGTAGACTATTATGAAGAAATTACCACTGATTATAGATCAATTGATGAACGATTACGAGAATTCAAAGCGCTAATTAGATTACAACCGGATAGAATCCAATGCGAAATAGCGCGTGAAGTGATTTCAGAAACTCCAATGAATGATTTCTGGGAAACATGGAGACCAAATGATTTGATAATTGCAAGTAGAAAAATAGTCAGGGACACACTTCAGATGAGGTTATTTGAATTGCATAAAGAAAAATTTGCAACGCTTCCAGTACCGTTATGTTATAGACCATCGGATACACGAAAACAGAATATCGAAGTTGATATTCCAGGACAGAGTGAAAAACAAATTCTCGTATTAAATGATATTGTGCTGGTTGATATCAGCGTCGTTGAAGATGCATTGCGTGCTAATAAATCCCCGTGGACGCTAGGATACGCAGCGACGATACATTCTTCACAAGGATTGACTATCACAGACACAATTGTTTGGATGGTAGATAATCGCATAGAATGGTCGAATTTAGTCTATCTCGCAGTATCCAGAGTACGAAAAATAAATCAACTTCGAAGAGTTGTTTTCGATGATAATGACACAACAATAAGTGATATTGATGTTAACATCATTAATAAAAAACTCTCCGGTTACAAACAACAGGACAAAAAAAAACAACGAGAATTTGATATTGATGCTAAATTAATAATTACGCTGAAACAACAACAGAATAATCACTGCGCGAGTTGCAATTGTATAATGCGTTGGCAGTATTCGGATAAGGATCCTCGCCAATTCACCGTAGACAGAAAAAATAACAGTCTCGGTCATGTCAGAAATAATGTGATGTTAACTTGTCTTGAGTGCAATAGACGCAACGGCGCTAGTTAAGACCATGCGGTGGCAATTGAGTATCGTCAGGAATCACTTGTAGTTGTTGTCGAGTAAATCCTCGCTGAGGAGCAGTTGAATCCAGTTTATAGATTGCTGGTCTACCAGTTGATCGTGTTATACTAGATATCTTGTGTGCAGTAACACTCCAAATAGGATCAGTAGCCCTTTATCTGCCACCTTCAAGCTCTCCTGGTTCGTATAAATACCTAAGAGTGACATTACTACCAAGAATTGGTTCTTTGAAATCTTTTTGTGGTTGTACGGGTATAGACTTCTTTTTAATAGCGTTGCTAGGTTCCATGTTGATTGTTCTAGTAATCTCGTTATTCAGTGCGGTAATCACAGCTGGTAGCCTTTTGACCCATTCACGGGATCGCTTTTCTTGGATGAATTCTTTTGCGTATTGATATCCAAATAACCGCTCAGCAAGGGTTTTATTAAACCGTTCTACAATTGCCTGATCACGATGCAGTGCAGTATGCCCTCGTCTTATGATGACATTATGATGTTTCATTGTAGATAACACTGCACCCTGAAATTCCTTGCCAGGATCAATTTGTAATAGATTTGGCCAGTGCAGAGGACCTCGTCGATAAATTCTTTCAAATGCAGAAGCAACTTCAGGTGATGATTTTGTTTTTAACGGTTCTGCTTCTTTGTATCGACTCGCAACATCAACTACGGTTAAAGCGTATTTGTAACCACGATCATGTGGCAGAAATAATAGATCAGCCTGATGAACTTCATTAGGAGCGGTCACATCAAAATGTGAGAATTGAATTTGTTTAGGCGGTGGTAGATAAATTTGCCATAGTGCCTGTTTGGATAACCAATTAGCCGCAGTGGTTTTTTTCACTTTTGCAGCGCTAGCGAGTTTATGGACTGCTGATTTACCCCTCCAGTATCCTCTTGGGGAATAATAAATTGATTCCATATTATTAATTACCGGCACCTAACATCAATTTGCTTTTCATAGCCGATTTTATCAAAAATGAAGCCAATTTTTCTTTGAAGGATTTATCAGAAATAGCATTTAACGCATGAATTAATTTCACATCTGCTAGATGCCTGTGTTGCAGATTGCTGCTTTTATAAGCAACATCATGAAGGTGACAGGCCTTATCAATGGCGTTTATTGGTTCTTCACCGGGGTTGGGTTGATTTTGATTATTGAGTCTGATATCAAGTCTGGTTCCCGGTCCACAGTAGCTATATCCTGGAAGGTGCTTTTCTCCGGGGTATTTTGCCCATGGGGTTCCAGGGAGCTTTGCCAATTTGGCTGCGATATCACCTCCTCGTTTTTTTTTAAATCAGATTTCATAGAAATAAATCTAAATTTCTTTGTACCACATTGTACGCATTTACCAGAAAGCGCTGATCGGTTATTTTTAGTTGTAATCGTCGTCAAGTCATCTGTGCCAGTACGCGTTTTACACTTCACACAATATAGATCCATAATTTATGTATAGAGATATGGATATAATTGATTTTTCGGCGACTAAAACAAGAGAACCAATTAAGCATCATGCAGCGCTACCAAACTCTATCCGGATGATTATAATCGGGCCATCTGGATCCGGTAAAACGCAATTGTTGCTCAATTTAATAATGAGATGGATGAAGTGGGATAAGTTGTATTTAATTGCCCCTAGCGTAGATGATCAACGATGTTATGAAGTGTTAAAGGATTTTAACGAGAATGCATCAGAAATTAAGGGTGAGAACGCCATTGATTTTATAACCGATATCGATGAAGCACCGAGTATTGATGATATTGATGGAGATATTAACAATTTAGTCGTATACGACGATATAATGTTAGATAAACAAAAAAATCCTGCTAGGATTTTTTCCAGAGGCAGGCATAAAAACACTGACGTGATATATGTCACTCAACGCTACACTCAGGTTCCAAAAGTCATCAGAGATAACTGCAATATTCTTGCTGTATTCAACGGAGTTGATACTCATACTCTTAGAAATATATGGCAGACATGGTGTTCTGATATGGACTTCAATCAATTTAGAAATTTCTTTAGTCATGCTCAGTCGACTCCGCACGGATTCGCAACAATAAATCTACATGATCCTCGGACACGATATCGTATCGGACTTGATCAAATATTCGGTTAAAATCATTTATTATTTTTTGTTAACCCATAGCAGCAGAGAGGGTGGATGACAACAAGTTGCGACCAAATTTAATTAAAAAATCGTAAAAGTCTCCGTTTGCTAAAATGGAGACTTATTTTTTTTTTTGTTAATATGAGATTTTGTTGGAAGGCTCGTTAAGATTTCAATCAATTTTTTGTCTGAAAACGTTGTAGGGTTAGCCCCTGAGACATTTTTTTTTGGTTAAAATGAGATCGTAGGAAGGCTCGTTTTAAGGATTCAATCAAAATTTTGTCTAAAAACGTTGTAGGGTTCACCCTCTCTGCTGCTCACTGATTCCTTCCAGGCGTCATGAAAGAATGTAGGAGGACATATTGCAGGCGTTGAAGAAAAAGTTGAAAACAGTAATATCTGTCGTCTAATCATAATCAATCTATGTATTACCTAGAATGCAATAACGCATCTAGTTCTTGCCTTGCATATTTACATCAGTTAACGTTGTGCCAAGTAAAACGTGTACGATGACAATTGTCAACGATGCTTTAAATTTGATGTTATACAAGAGGTGTTTTCATGTTTAAATGTGGACATGTTTGATTGAGTTTGTCTATAAGGTCATAATCGTTGTATTTTACTGCCAGTGGCAGTGTTGAATATAATCAGATGTATCACATGTTCAAATGTTTACCAGGAATTTTTCCTCATTGCCAAGTAACATCGTCAATGGGCGCTACGATGCCTTGGCGCCACTTAATTTTCCTACACATTCATGGGTGTAACAGTATAGTGAACCAGATCAGTCACACACGCCATGACAAAGACTCTGTTTATGTCCATTTCTTTTCAAACGTTGATTTGAACCAAGATTTTTATATTTTTAAAAATATTAAATATCTTTGCATTTCACTTGGATCTTTACAAATATAATCTAAATGAGGTCTATTTGCCAATTGGTAATGAACTTTGCAGTAGTATTCATTAAGAAAACACGAAAGGTGGGCAGTGACATGTCGTACGCGAACTGACATGTTTCAGGAAGGCGGAACCTTTTTACTCTTATGGGATGGTTATATCAACACAACATGATGTGGCTAACACATTGATACGCATATTCTATGCAGTTGTACCGACCATTGTTTCAACAACTTTCGTGGACAAAATTGACAAAATAACTATTTGCTTTGAACAACAAACTATATAAATATTATCCAAAGTTATTCATGAATTTATGGATGCAGTTTTTTGATAGATGCAAGCACGTAAACACTGCTTAATTTAAAAATGAACTAATACTAGTGTTTTCATGGTGATTATCCGTCTGTGTACCTAAACGATACTGTTCGGGTTTTCGCAATTCTTCTGATATATGTGAATGTACAAAGAATTATCAGTGTACACTTAAATGACTTAGTCTCCTAAACCTCAGCCACTACCATGTGAACTGCATATCTCAGTTTAATATATATTAAGTACAGTTTCAATGGCTTGGTTGCCGATATATTATTCTTTTTGTTGACAAGTGTTTATAAGCATCCATTCCAGCCAATTCGTTACAACGTTACAAATTAATAGCCTGATGAATCTGTGTTTATCGAGAAAATGTTTAAATAGAGAATATTTGTCATTTCAGATATAAAGATGAACAGTTACTTACAATTTATATTTACCAAGGTGTATCTGTGCAACAAGGTGCTGTGTGGTATATGTTTCAATGTGTGTATATCTGTGTATCATATGCTTCGAAAGTTTTATTAACTTAATGGGTGTGACATAAAGAGGTTGCTTTCTTCATGGTATTGTGTACTGTGATATATTTTTGGTTTGGTTAGGTAAACAAATGTACCATAACGTATTTAAATATAATACATTGTGTTGTTAGTGAAATCTCTTCGTTAGCTCTTTATATCATTATATCCATTTCATTTGTTCCATTTCATCATTTATGCATTATAAAGTTTTTGTGTAGATCTTGTTTAAGTACTACTACTACTACTACTATTACTACTAAAACTATTACTACTACCACTACTACTACTACTACTACTAATAATAATAATAATGATATTAATACTCATAATAATAATGAGGACAGTGTATATCGCCTAATGTTCAGTTGCTATTAGAGCTTTACGACATCTATAATGATATGATTACAAAAGAAACACAACCATAAACAAACACAATGGAATTAGAAAGCACACTATGGTGAAAATAATGAAGGTAGGAAACATTATTATACATTAAAGTTTGTTCTTGCAGTCGAAAAAAGGTGAGTTTTAAGGGCACTCTTGAATTTTTGTGTCTAATTTTAACGGACAATTCGTTCCACATTGCTGGGTCTGGTATGCGAACGAACCTTGTCCATATAACTTCGTTTTCATAGTAACACATATTTAATTGTAGGAAGACAGTAATATGTGTGTAAATATTATCTGTGTGGTTATTAACACATTGTTGCAAATACAGGCATTAGCCTGGACTACCCTTATCATATAATTGTGCAGTGTTTTGATCTTTATCATTTTACATACGTCAATCTACTGAATATGTATGCCGATAAAAATAAGCAAAAGCGTAAACATATTTAATTTAAGATTATAATTAAATGAACAATTTACAATATGTGATTTGCCTGTAACTCAAACATTTGATGGCTTCTTCACAGGTGGGACATTCTATTAAGACATTTTGTCTCGTCACCATAGTAATCAGACTTTTGGCCAATGCAAAGGTTTAACTTTCAAACACGTTGCTTCCGAACGTCACGAAACTGCAAATACCGATTTCTAGATCATAAACCAATGCAGTGCATGTAATTTAAAATACGTTACATATTATATCTATGCTTTTGCCACGTCTGCATCGTTGCCAGTAAACTTAAATAGTTAAGACACGCACACACACACACATACATATATATATATATATATATATATATATATATATATATATATATATATATATATATATATATATATATATATATATATATATATATATACGAATAAACAGTAACATAGAAAGAGCAAAAATAAGAAGCTTGTAAAACCTTAATAAACAATTTATTGAGCACAAAAATTTTCCACAAAAGAAAAAAGTAAATTTACGGTTTTAAGAATCAAGTCTAAAATTAATCCAAAAATAATTCAAAATATAATCCACTAGTGAAATCGCAAAAGTCCTGGTAACACAATGTCCAAATAATTCCCAGTTCGAATCTTAGTGAATCATCTAATATGTAAGACGATGCAGTCAGTTATGGCGTTATGAAATTCAATGCGCACAATTGTTTTCCAGATAAATAAAAAAATAAATCCTCTTGATTCAAACGAATTGAAATAATTTCCAGTACAAGGTAATTAATAATAACTCAAGACAATACAGCGTAATATTCTAACAGCCTAACTTCTACTATATAGTTCTCTCAAAAGAATAATTTATATACCTGTTTTTACGTAAACAAGGAAGGGGTCACATGATCTAGAATCTTTAGAACAAATTTACGTTAAAAAAATCTCGTGCACACCGTATGACCAAACTAAAAATTGAAAAATGTATAAAAGAAAGCTCCATAATGTCCTTGGAATCAAAGAATCATTTTTAAAGTTTGTTTACAACTCCGAAGCTGGGTCAGAAATGAGGTCAACATCTGATGTTTATTTGCAAAGTACAGGTCATCTCCAAAAGAATGAATCTTAAACTTAAAATATCAAATTTGAATCTGACAAACAATTAAGATAAAAATAAATGACTTAAATCAAATATACGTAACAATATACATACATACGTACATACATGCATACATATATACACACACATAGATACATATATATATATATATATATATATATATATATATATATATATATATATATATATATATATATATATATATATATATATATATATATATATATATATATATGTATATATATACACACGAATATGACAACGTCTTGCTCTCACCTATGTGCCCACTTGCTGTTTTGTATTGGGATGTGTATGAGAAAAAAGACAACACCCGATATACCTGTTGACGACGTGCGGTCCGTTAGCAATACCATTGCGGTCACTAAATCGTATTAACATGTATTTCTACTTTAAGCCCGTGAAACTCCCTTTGCTGGTTGTCTGGGAGTAAATAAATCATACCATTACATTATTTCGACTGGAATGAAGATAAAGGTGATGATTCTAAATTTTGTAACGTGTCACATGTGTCTCAGATATTTGAAAAACCTCATAATTTTTAAACATAATTTTCAAACAATTCGATACAGAAACAATTTGTCAGACAAATGATAGGCTGAGGTGATCCTTTACCCAATACCAAGTCAGGCAGCCAATACTTATTTACTATATAAACAAGGTTTCCAGAGGCAATTCCAGTACATAATATAAAGACCTCCAATATAATCATAGCTTTTAATTAAGATCTTTTACACTTTTGGACCTCTTTACCTGGTTGACTCTGATCCAGATTCGATAATCGTATCAATATTACATATTAAGGCAGATGCGCATCACTCTAGAGGTCACGATATGCTGGAAAGATTTAATCAGACGAATAAAATAATTTAGCGAATATGTTCCCTTACTGTTTTTGCTGGTAGGGTATTTGTTCGGAATAATATTTAATCCTTTTAAATTTTGTCTGACAGTTCGTTTCTATACCATTTAATTTACTGAAAGATTAACTTTTGTGGAAGGAATCGGAGAGTAATTTATTTCATTGTGTCTGTGAGTATACATGCAATTCATCGCGTGCTTGTGAAATGCCAGTAAATATTCATTAGTCTATCAAATCACGTGTCAAACAGAAGTTTTCCGAATTACTATGAAAATAACGTGTCAACCTGGCAACAAAATTCTGGGTATCAGGAAAATACCTCGTTTCAGTTATATATATATATATATATATATATATATATATATATATATATATATATATATATATATATATATATATATATTTGCCCATCAATACACTCATGTGACAGTCAATTTTTTTTATTCATGGACAGCCTGTCTTGTTGGATATCATATTACTTTATAAGCAACAAAATGCGAAGTGGTCTGGCTTGTCATACATAATCACTCTGTAGTTGTATCTCTGTTTTACTTGGATGGGATTTATGATGAAATGTAGCTTTGAAAGAAAGTACACTTGATGCGAACGTATACAATAATTGTCAAAATTGTATATTTAAATCAAGACTACATCACCCTGATGCATTAAATGCGTAGTCAATAAAGGAGTAAAAATTATATGAAACTTATCTCTTAATTTTGGTTTCAGCAATGGTAGGTTTTGCCAGTGTAATTCTACATCGATAGATAGCATCATTTATCAGACAATAGTATCATTTAACGCTTCTTCATTCTTTCCAATGAACTTATTTTTCATCATTGTTCAAGCTGTTAATGATAAATGCATATTGTTGACGTATTATGAAGGAGGACTTGTTTTCGGCCCCTACTATGGCATCATTTTAATTTTCGTGGTGCTTCTTTTGCCTTTGCTTCATGTTGTCTCTTCAGTTAGCCCCTCTGCAATCATGAGTACTTTTGGAGTTTTGTTTTAGATCTTAAATTGTATACGCTGAATAGTTTAGATAGTAACCTCTCTGTTTGTCTATATATCGGCTGTTTATCGCTTCGAGTTTTACAGTCAATATTTCAAGGTCTTAGTCTTTTGCTTATGTTCGCAATGTTTCAGTCTTCTACACTAGTCATTATTGGCTTCAGTCATCTGATTCATTGCTAGTAGTTTTACAACATCATTACAACATCAATACGTAATGATGATTTTTTTAATCAGTTAAGATTTCCGACAATTTGTATTGGATTAGGAGTAATCTCACCTTTAAGTCACTAACAGGTCTTCAACTTTGAAAGACCACACCCGGCTCTTTCCATCCAACCAAGTATGTTATTTAGTTCCTCAACTAGTTGTTTGTATTCAAATGAATTATGCAGTGAACAAGCTACAACGGACAAAAAGCTAGCTATGAGAAGTGATATTTTATAATGCCATGAACAATTAATTTTTGTTCCAAAATTATCATGTATGCGTTATTCATCAATGTTTACAGTTTCATAAAAAATAACTATGTGTTTTATTTACTGATTGTATTTGATCCGCCAATTCTGGTATGGATTATGCAAGGTGTTTTCATTATGGTTTCTAACTTCGCTTTGAGAAGCGTTTGCGCCGCTAATTGCGTCTGTTTTAACATTAATTGGCCACTATCATGTTAATCAATCATTTCATGCATTTCTTGCAATGTGGAAGACAAATTAACAACTTGTCCTCGCATTGTTGTTCTGAGAGATTTAAATTTGATTTTGAACTTTATGTGCATTCAGATTTAGATCCGATGTTTCCTTCATGGTAAAGAGGGAAGAACATTTTTTACATTGTTCATTTAGATTTGTATTTTTGTTTTAGAAAATAATGAATTTACCTGGAGGGAGAGTTGCAATCTACTGCAAGCACTAAAATGGTAATTATGCTATTTGCATTTATGTCGCTTCGATTATCACGACGATATTAATATTTAATTTTTGCAAAGCTTGACTAATTCTGTTTAATCTTTTATATTACTTTAATTTGTGTTTGGATTATTTTCTAGGGTTCCACATCTGAACAATCTGGTGCTACCCTTGATAATTTCTTCCCCGTGCAGCGTTACGGTAAAAACACGATATACATACGATACTGGTGCTTGTTGTGGTAAGTCCGTACACAAAAGTATATAAAGATGAGGATAATTTAGAGAACAATGAATACATTCGGACATAAAATAAACACACATTATATAGCATTTTACGTTTTATTATGGTTTATCTTAAGTCTTTCAAAATGTGACCTTGTGGTGTCTTCATGAGAAACTAGGCACATGTACAAATTAGTTGTTATAAAGCAGATATCATATACATCTGCGATACATGTGAAACAATATTCAGCACACAATTCTTTATATTACAAGATGAACTATTTCACACAAAACATACAATGACAATAACTTTTGATCCAATGACTCCACGTGACTCACTCCGTGCAATCAAGTTTGTAACCGATCAGACATTCGCTGGCCTTTACAATCTATCAGTCATTGGAAGTCCTATAAAGAAAACATGCACAGTGTGAATATACTAAAGTCTAGGAAGTGTCCTGGCTCTTAAGTTAAGTACTTGTCGAACTGTAGTCATCAAACAATATTACTACAGAATACGTCCATCTTAACACATTAATATATGACTCAAATTAAACGGATCGAAACTAATTAATGTATTAATGAGACACATAGTAACTAACAAGAGATCTATATAAATAGTTGACTTAAATATAAGACTTTGAAATATATATCCCCATGTATTAAACTATGTCATATAGGAAAATACTGATGGAACTATAGTTAATTTCAAATTTAAAACTATAAAATGCAGATCGGTAATGCATTTGTCTGATGAAATATTCTTTTTGTATAAATTTACATTTGTCTTGCATATTCAAGGACATTATGTCTACGTTGCGCAAGCTAATCGTGGAATAACCTTCGTTGCGAATAGTGCGAATGCATGTTGTTCAGAAAAAAGCAAATAAAGAACAATATTATGAGCCAAGTATTCATATATACATGTTCATTAGCTTATAACATGTTTTGAATACTACTATTTGTGATTTCGAAATACAGTTATTTAAATTAGGAGAGCTATAATGACGCAGCATTTCTATTTATACAAGAGTATTTGATACACAACACTGTTGTGATAGAATAATGACTATAGTACTCTGTTGGATGAACTCACGTAAAACAATTAAGGCAGATAACAATGGTACAAAATATTCCGAAAATGTGTGTGCAATTTTGTTTCAATGCTCTCAGCTATTGCCTTTGTATAATCGTATAGAGCTTAAGCCATGAAAAGCTAGAAGTATAATCCAAATGTATCTGTCAATGTCTGTTTACTCACTTTTATGGGCCGCGGATGAATAAATGCTGACGTCTTCGATCTCCCCCAGTGCTCCCTGTACAGCAATTACAGTCATTTCAATAGGGTTGGTTATCTTCAGCTTTATCAGACGCCTGGTTGTCGCAAATAAAACATTCTGCACTTATGTTCAGATATCAGGTACGAAAGGAATCATTTGTCTAGCATCATTCTTAACAAACATGTATTTGACAACTCCAAAATTATTAATTCAAATGGAACACGGATTAAGCTATTGGAAACATTATTCAAAGAAACAAAGGTCGAAATGAACATCATAAAACATTATACACATCACATTGAGAAAAGACATGGAGAAGTTCAAGTGGTATTTAACTTATTAAGATAACCAAATACAACCTAGTATACATTTTAATGTCTTGATGTATTGCTTGTTTTGGTGATTATACTTACATTATAGACCTACATATTTTCAGAGGCAAAGGGGTTAAAATGAAGCAAAGATGTGAAACATAACATGTGCATATGATGAATTAAGCCCAGTTACTTTTGTTGGCTGCTATTTTCTGTATAGATGATATTGAATAAACCAACACATCCGTTGGAATGAATGCGTAGAGAATAAAACATACAATACGCAATAAACATTTTAATATTTAATTAACAGGACGTAATTTTTCACATTTAAGAGCTCCTATGCCACTTATTCACATGTATGGTGCACGAGGTATCCATCATCTAATCGTACGCATATATTGCCATGTTGGAACAAATGCACAAATGATATTTAGTTAAAATTTGAGAAACCTCTTTAATGTATCTGTTTACAATACTTACGACTGTTTTCCAAAAGCAATGAACATAATATCTTCATTGACGGCTAGATCGGTTGGCACATATGGATCCAAAAAAGAGTTCTTAATCTTGAATATCGTGCTACGGTTAGTTCCATCAATCTCGCATGATTCTATATCGTAACCGTCTTTATCGGCGCTCTCTTCGATCCAGTACAGGCGCCCATCTGAAACCAGGAGTACGGTATTGAAATGTACGCAGCAAATGTAATTTTGTTAGAGATACCGACGAACAGAGACGGAGACTATCGCCTATAGTATGCATTGAATTATGTTTATTACAACATTTAAGACATAGTTATTAACCACGCTTGAAGCTATAAAGTGTCAAATTCTAAAAGAGCTGTTTTAATAGCCTTATATACATATTCTTTATTCCATTGTATGAATTTTGGGACACTTTTTCTTTGATTTCGTCTAAATACTAAAAACGATGAAAACATATTTGTATCTGACATCCTATCTTTTAAAACGGAAAATGAGAAATGATTTGAAGGATTATGGCATCTAAAGTACTAATGATTAATGCCACATTGGTTATATAATTGCATCATATAACACTTAACATGAATGAACGCTTGTTATAGTTTCTATATGAATCACATTAGGGACAAATTGAAATAACATTTACTTTTATAACCGATGGTGAGCCATCTTGGCGTGTTTAAGTTGTCAAGAAGATTACGAGTCTGACTGCCATCTATAGTACTCCGTGCAAGGGAGCCGGAATGAAAGTAGAAAATATACCTGAAAATTAAACACTCTTATTTAGGAATATACATGTCGTTAAACATTGTGACTGATATAGAAAATATAGTTTAATAGTATAGCTTTTATTCAATTTATTACCATTACAACTTCTTCATAATTGCAATAAGGTTTTTATCCCATGCATTTATGTAACCATTTTAAGATATCAGATATGGTTCAGATATGAAATGTATACTGTTCTCAGCGCGAATGTCTCATTGATGTTAGAAGAACAAAAATCGTTGTTTTAGACTTTGGCTTCAGAAACACAATGAAGGTACTCTAGTTGTGTTTTACATGTCTTTACGAAATAAAACGTTAATGCATGTAGCATAATAAAGATCACATATAGTTTACTTACCCTTCTGAAGGATACACGACCAGCCCATCAACACTACGTAGCTTCGTAAAAAGGTCCTTATGCGTTCCATTTTGCGATAGGACACTGATAATTCTCCCTGGTTTTCTGCGCCTTTTTGATACGTAGTAAATATCCCCAGTTGTAGAATCCACATCAAGTAGATTAACCGAGAGCCCTGAAAAATATTATATTCAATTACCTGAAAGTGCCCAATGATGTTTTAAATATTTTCGCATGATGTTTTCCGTTTCGATCATTTTTTTGTCTTTTAATAAAACTGAAATTCAGATTACACAACTGCATATAACTTGTATGTGTTAATTAATACGGCAATATAGGTACATCACATATATTACTTACTTGATCATTGATAAAAGTATCACGTTTTGAAAGCGTATGATTGGTATTGTTTTAGGTTCGAGCAAAATTACACAAACACTAACTAAATGCTTTTTGGAAGGTTGAGGCTTATAACTAAATTGAAATTAAAAATATGTATCGGTGTTTGAGGCACAATGTCCATGACAAGACATATGGCTCTTGCAAATATTCTAACATTTGCTATTTAGTGATATGGATGAATATTATATGAAGGAACGTCTGTAGCAAACACGATAAACGTGTACTTAATTGCATCGTTAGACTATAAAGACATTTTACGTTTGAAGATCTGTTCATATCATGATGTATTAAGTGATGACATGTATTCACTTTTACTAAATTAATATTGAATGATTTAGTCTTTTTTCATACTTGATATGAAATTAAGGCAAAGTGACTATAACTTTATTTTGCATTTAAGTCTTAAAGGATCTATATGATTCGCACGTATTTTCTGAAATGTCAGTACGTGAAAATGAAAATTAAATGAAGGAACATCTGTGGCAAACACAATACACGTGTAAGCAATTGCATTATTTCTCTGTAGAGACATTTCAAGTTTGAACGTGTATGCATATTGTAGTGTTTAGTTCATTAAGTGATGCCTTTTAGACAAATCATTCTCTAATGGTTCAATGCCTTCTGTTAATTCACATACAATGTTGCTACATTACTATACCTTTGTCTGACATTTAGAAATGAAATGTGACATGATTACTTCGTTGAAGGTGCAACATTTGAATGACTGTATTTGCTCATTGTATAATTTAGTGTGTGGGGTATGGAGTTGAAACTTTGATATTTGTACCAAAAGATTGATCAAGATACATACCTACTACTGGGAACTGTTTCTTCCCAGTGCCATTAAGGTGCATGCTGTATATGTTATGCCCGTATACTCCTAACCATATGACACGCTCTTCAATGGGATAGTATTTAGGGTTAACCCCTTTGGCTTTGATTCCCTGGACGGTTTGATCAGTTAGACTGATCTGGTAGATGTTTTGATGCATTACGTCAGTAACCAACATGAATTTGTCCTCGACTGGGTCTTATAAAATATAATAAATACGTCATTGAAAATGAATATGTAAACAAAAAGAGATTTCTTTATTTGTTTTAGATCTAACGTACGTCTTGTTTGCAGTAGTACAAACTTGAAAAATTCGTCCAATGATTTGCTTAGCTTTACGTATTGAGTAAATTAAACATTATATGTTATTTTTGTTACCTTGAACGTATCGTTTAGCTCCATTGTGAAAAGCTATTCGTCCTCATTCTACACACTCTTTATTTCACTATCCACACACGGGAGCATAATTTAGGCAGTATTTTGTTAATTTGATGACCTCCTTCCATGATACATTGTGGCTGATTCAGACATCCATCTATACATCATGTACAACTACTATTATATATAGTATCTGTTTTTTCTTGTTGTAGTGTTTAACGCCTTCATCCAGCACAATATATACAAGGCGGCCAAAGTGAATGGTTGCTGATTAACCCAGAACTCCCCCCTCCATAATGAACCACCTACCCATGAAAAGCTACTGAAAATCGTTCTCACAAACCAACATTGGGCAAAATCTGAGACTCGAACGCACTCAGATAAAGGTGAAATGGTAGTGATCCTTAATGGAGAGCGCTTTAGACCACACATAAACACGAGAGGCTTCATATCCCATCTGGGATGTAAGCAAACTTTATGATCGATTGTCTGTGGAAAGGTGGTAGTACTATTGTTTTAATTGTAGCCACCGCTAACTTTGCATTTTTAAAACAAGGAGTCGCTTCGGTCCTTAGAAACACATATTATATATCTATCATGTAGTTGTTTTTTGGGACAAAGTGTACACGCTGCAAAACAAAATCTGAAAAGTGTGCCAAATATGGAAAAGACATATATATTTCTAGAAATGACAATTGCATGTATACTACATTTTCATTAAGGTGTTTAATTCAAACAGCTGTATAAAGATCACACATACTAGAAGTGTTTCAATGTATATAAATCCATAAAATAGAACAAAATGACGTTTACGCCTTTAATATCGCCTACCTGATACACATGTTTTCCCATCTTCTGCCAGCATAAAGCCAAATGTACATTTGCATATCCTCGACCTACCGTTAGCTATGCAAATTTGCTCACATTCTCCATTCAAATTAAAGCACGGCTCTGAAAAAATAAAATAATGTACCATGTTAAACACAAGTCTTATCGATGTGTCATCCGAACAGTTCTCCCATTGTCGTTGTGTTTGTTCGGAACAATTTGTCCTGAAATCATTTCACGTGCCACCTATGTACCACACTTTGTAAAAAAATATATGTTTGCGTGTGTGCATGTCTGTGTGTGTGCTAAAACACTGAACGGTAAAGTGTTTAAACAGGTAATTAGATTTACAGATAAAATACTTTAATAATACCTGTTTGATTTTGACGATTATTTTCATCAAAAATCTTAATATCTGAAATATGTGCCGAGTCAGTAAAAACGCCATCTGTTATACGGGTATTATCGTCTATGGAATACGACATTATCGACGTGTTTTCAAACGTTTTGGCGGTCAACAGCAAGTATCCCTGAAATATAAAATGTTTTAGAAATTAGTAATAACAATAAAAAATGACCTAACATAATGTGCATGATGTGTAGAAATTAATATGGTAAAGTAAAAAGGAAACAATCTGAATTATATCTAAAAAGAGAATGTCGGTGTTGTGCAACAATGAAATCATTTAATTAGTTCAAATTGTATTACCGGTAAATATTTACGTATTCATTAAGACATATGCATTGTACAAACGGTGTAGTATGTATAAAATAAGTATAAATTATGATGCAATAATACTTAAATTAATTATACTACTACTACTGCTAGCAATAATAATAATAGTAATACTAACCCTTATTCTTATAATTGCAATATTAACTATACAATTACAGACATCAAACCTGCAACGTACACTTGAGTATTTACCTTGTATATTTCAAGTTTTTCAATTTCGTGATCAAATTCAATAAAAGACTGTTTGTCAGAGCCATCAAGGTCGCAGTGCAAAACACTGTTTCCTCCGGATGAGGAGTTTGCAACGAAATATATCCTGCAATTAAAATCGCAAATCTGACACATTGATAGAAACAAAAATATCAATATTGTATCAAGGTGATTTAAGTAACCATAGATCAAACCCAATTATATATGAATCAAACGTAGAACGACGGGCAAAACAAGCATGGATAGCTTAGAATTGAATTATAATGGGATCAATACTAATTATATTACTACTACTAATATTTACTAGTATAAATATATAATATTATCATACAGGTTATATAATCTTTCAATCCAGGGACATAATTCCCCGTTCTGACTGGTGTAAGTGTATAATTATATCAATGTTTCGGGCAGTTACTCTGTCACTCTGTGTTTCTATGTCTCTCTGTCTTTCGCTCAAGATCGCTTTCTCTATTTCAATCTCTATCTCTCGCCCTCCTCTCTTTCTCTGTGTCTCTCTTTCTTTCTTTATATATATATATATATATATATATATATATATATATATATATATATATATATATATATATATATATATATATATATATATATATATATATATATATGTGAGTGTGTGTGTATGTATGTATGTATGTATGTATGTATGTATGTATGTATGTATGTATGTATGTATGTATGTATGTATGTATGTATGTATGTATGTATGTATGTATGTATGTATGTATGTATGTATGCATGCATGCATGCATGCATGCATGCATGCATGCATGCATGCATGCATGTATGTATGTATGTATGTATGTATGTATGTATGTATGTATGTATGTATGTATGTATGTATGTATGTATGTATGTGTGTATGTATGTATGTATGTGTGTATGAATGCATTTATGAACCATAGATACAGCAACACATTATAAAAAGAAATAAGTAACACCATATGTAAATGAAATATAAAATAACTATTCAAATTTGTTTTAAAAAAATGTATATGTATCATTTAGCAACTATTGTACTTATTTTAGGAAATAATGAATATGAGTGTGAATTTTAAATATCCAAATTTTTGATGTTTTATTTCCTGGTAAATTGATTTGTTAAACTATTAGTTATACTGATACTAATAAAAGTCATACTGTACAATGATACAATATTGTATAAAAAAACCTTGTTTAATATTGCTAAGGATCGTTAAAGAATAAAAGCAGGAAGTAGTGTTTAAAATGATCAGTTAGTGGAGGTTATGAATAAAGTATATTCATGTTGTAGCAAGCTCAATAGAGACATAATGCCAAATATACACAATACCAGATACATATAATAGTGCAATCCGACTCTAAACTGCTCTTATCATCATAATACATCGAACGGTTAAAATAGCAATGTTATGTCAAGGCTAACACTCTGTATGCTACTTTTAATTTGTTTTCCGACAATGTACCATGATTCCATTTTGTCTGCTCAAATTAATTGTATCGTTATCTTCTTTTATACTGAACTTGGTGTCATTGATATTGTTTGAAGTCTTGTCATATACATAATTATATACATGTAAACCAGTTGTACGTTGTAATTTAAATGCACCCGTAGGAAGGTGCACTGATTATGTAACGGCATGATGTATGAATGTCATTCATTCTTTGAAGATCAAATATCCATCTCAGAATCTTTACAAAAGCATAATGTTGGATTTGACATGCAAGCTTCATTCCTGAAAATCGATGATCAATTTTGTTTAAGACTATATTATCATCAATTTAACGGTTCAAAGTGCATATATTGTGCAAATGTTATTGTATCAATGCAATATACTGGAAATATGTGAACTGGTGTTTGGTTTCTGACCTAGAAACAAAACACATCCTTTTTAGCCACTAGATCTAAAGTAAATAGTTACACTACACAATTTGTTGCCATAATCCTATTTAGAATTAATTACATCAGTTTTGGACTTATTTTCGTATCCAAATTTACATATATAAATCGTTGTTTTTTCATTAGATGTGACCAACATATATCCTTGTGTTTGAAATTATGTTTAAGCCTGTCTGTATACTGTTTAGGAATATTATTAAGCTAACGATAACCTGAGTTCAGCGTTTAACATTTGACTTCCCGCATTTACGTAGTCCCCACGATTAAAATATTCTCTTAGAATCATCTGAATAGTTGTACTGTAATACAACTATTTGAACTAATGCTCAATGCTCCCATTTCTGAGGTATGTATCTGAAAAAAAAATCCTAAAAAAACTGCGTTGGACATATTGTCTTTATTTTTCTTATCAAACACCCATACATATCTTTAACATGTTCTCTTACAGTTTATTACAAAGGCAATTTTACTCTATAATTACTCTGTAATACAACTATCTGAACAAATGCACAATATCCGATTTATGAAGTATTTATTTGAAGAAAAAAAAACTGCGTTGGACATATTGTCTTTGTTTTTGTTATCAAATAACCATACATATAATTAACTGGTTCTCTTACATTTTGTTACAAAGGCAATGTTACTCTTTTTTGAACGTATCAATGCTATCGTATTTATGAATGTTTAGTCTCAAGATTGAATGCATATTTCCAAGGAAATCTAGTTGTACTATAATGAAATTGTACTATTGAATATACTCGTGTGCCTATAGTCCAGAATGTCTCATTTATGCCAATCGTTTTGACTATCACAATAATATAATCTAATATAGTAATTTATTAATACATATTACCTAACATGTAATTTATTTGCTTAAATCTAACACATTATGTGATTCCTATCCCAAAACTCGGCTCTTGTGAGGATATATCCAATGAACGGGTAAGAGAGTAAACTCCGACAGAAATTCCGCAGAGGATGTACAACAATGATTTAAGATTTATTCCAGTGATCCTGCTCGTGCCAACTATATTGGCATTTGTCTTTTCCTTGACTCCAACATCTGCGTGGAGATGGAAAGTGTACTCTGCCTCACCATCATCAGGTGATTTTCAATATAACTCCACAAAGGCTTCGTATTTCCACTGAGGAGGACGCTAAAGGGCTGTAGTAATGTGTCAGCACAACACAAGACGTATCAGTGTACAGATTGACTGGAGTAGAGCTGGGTGTTGATGTAGATGGTCGGAAATATCACTATATATTATTGGACATCTACCCCTCTCCTTAAACTGGGAATCCCCAATTTGGCAAAGTGATGCCCGCTTTTGCTGCCTTTTGACATGGGTGCAGGTAGCATTGAAAACGATCTCAACGAATTGATACAATTTTGCCGCAACAGGCAAGATTCAAATAAAACAAGAATACTCCCATTTTTCGAATCGCAAATTAAAATACAGGAACCACGTTTCCTGAATTCAGTGCTGTCATTCAGTATATCGAGGACTTATCGGAGATTGACGTCATTGATAGTTATATAGACCCGACTGATCGGTTACAGTACAATCAAAGAAGTAACCTACGCCTGATGTTGGCACGATACGTCTTCGGATGGACCTAGGCAGAACGGTGTCTCCTTTGCCGTAACGAACACCCATGTCACCTTCATTGAGCTTGTGCCGTCAAGTAATGAAATAATACTGCTGCTCCAGATGACAACATTTTCAGTTACAGACAACATCCCCAATGCGTACATCCTACCACCTTGCTCCACCAATTAGGAGGAAGACAAGGCCTATGAGTCAATCTATCAGGCATTATATTGCATAAAAAAACATTGCAGGCATCCAATTACTAGGTGACTTCAATGCAAGAATGGGAGCAGACCACGAGGCCTAGAATACATGTTTCGGTTCTCACGGAAGGCAGCACATCTACGAGAATGATCCTCCTTTATCTAACCCACTACTTCCCATGCAAGAAGATAAACCAGGTGTCATGGAGACACCCATGTATAAGTCAATGGCAGAAGCCAGGCCTCGTCATCACTTAGCATGCGGAACTAGACAATGACCTCTTCACGAACAGCTACAACAATGCCTAATAAACCAAAGCAAGCTGCGCCATTCTCACGCATCAACACCTGCTGTGCATGGAAAATAGATAAAACAAACTGAATAAATATCTCACCAAAGCAACATATAATGACAATTTCGTGTTCCAGTTTCTCCACCTGCGTGTGCTCTGTAGATTTAGGCACTCCCTGCCTACAGAATGAATGGGCGCAAAAATGCCGAATGGTATGACGCCAACTTTACCTTGTACACTAGAAGCCCTCTGGACTGTCAGGAACAATGGATAGCTGACCACTAGCTGATGCGTCTTCGCTTAGTTCAGTCACGTCAAGGAAATGGACCCATGTCGCCTTACCAAGGACCTCTTATACCCAGATCAAAGGAGCACGACAAATTGGACAGCCACGACTGCGTTACGAAGAAGAATGGAAGAAAATTATGAAGACGGCTACCATCAACGTCAACGACTGGGAAAGTTGTGATGCATCCGCTCCACAGGGCGCCTAGGTCAGACAAGGCTTTAGTAAAGTCGAGAAAGACAGGAATATGCAGCATGCGTAAAAGAAAGCCATGATTAATACGGATCTGCAACACTATCTGAAGCAACGCCATCATATCCAGTTTAATAGGTTTATACTCAACAAGCATACATTGACAATTATTTATTTCATTTTGTGCTTCGATGGATTAACATGAGATTATTCAATGACTATGACAGTAGCCAGTAATTACTTTAAAATGTTGATAGGTGCATTTTATGACCTTACATACTTGATTGTAAGGAAAACACACGAACGATGCACTTCCTATTACTTGATATTAGAACTTACTATATGCTTAGTTTATTAACGTTCATAGAGGAAATCAAATTGACGTGTTATTACGATATATTATCGTACATGTTCCTGTCATAAAATTGAGTGTTGTAGGAGAGCATGGAAATATAGGAAGTAGTGTCGACGTTCATTATGGAATATTAATTTGAACCAGGCAAATTGCAACCAAGTGCAAACAAGACAGAGAGTTTGACATTGTATTGAACTCTGAAAGAACAGTATCTGCCTGTTGTAATATTTATTAATCGCAGTAAAAGGAAATGAACATGATCAGCCGGCAAAATATAGAAAAGAAAATATAGAAACAGTAATAGCATGCGGATCGAAATTATTAAATGTTGTTAAAGGTCGGGGGAAAACATTGATTTCTAACCCAAAATACTTCTATGAATGTAACAACAGTTTCAGTTATTTTAGAAGTCACACAAACCTAATACTAAAAGAAATTCTGAAGAACAAAAAAAACGTTATAAAAATCTAGCGGTAGTTTTGAAAGGTCCGGGATACACCTTATATATATATATATATATATATATATATATATATATATATATATATATATATATATATATATATATATATATATATATATGCTTGAACAAAACTAGATCATCTTAACAAGACCATATGAAACTCTTTATTGTGTGTTTCTAATCCCGGATATAATGTGATAAAACTGGCGAAGTACATTATGCATCTAAAAAAAAGACTTAGCCATCTGAGTGACATTTTTGTCTTCATTACTGACCTTTTCTTATATTGGTCATAGCTGAGTGATTTAAAATCCACGTTATCGTCGGAGTGTACGACATGAACATTAGTTCCATTTATTCCGGAAGACTCTATTGTACTCCCATTCCTGTCAGATATCCAATACACCAGGCTGTAAAGGTAAATAAATACAATATCATGTTATTCCAAGGAAGGATGCCGTTTTATGATGTTATGTAACTATACACTAAAATATTAGGAAGAGTTAGGTTCAAAATGTTCCAAAATCTTTACAGGTAACTACATGAAACATTATATTCGTGGCAACTGTCAACAGGTTGGTTCAGAAGACATATTTGTGATAAATGCTTAAATAACTTTATTTACCCTTGATGTCAGTTAATCGTTTAATTGCAGACAATTTTCAACGTTTATCCACAATTCGTGCCATATGTCCCGCATCGAAATCTTCTCTTATAAACCTATACAGGCGTTTGCATTGTAAGGATAAGATAAGAAAATCAGTCGAGAAAATATATATATATATGTGTGTGTTTGTGTGTGTATGTGTGTGTGTGTGTGTGTGTGTGTGTGTGTGCCATACCGCTCATGGGGAAGTATCATGATATCACGTGGATTTTTAAGAGAATCTAGGAGCAATTCTGCATCTGGACATTCGATAGACATTCTCCAAATTTTGCCTGTGTCCACCTCAGTCCAGTACAAGTTTCTTCCGTAACCATCCCAAGCCATGCCTTAAAAATACCGAATTGGAAAGCAAAACATAATTGTTATTATTGTTTTTGTTACTATTATTATTATTATTATTATATTATTATTATTATTATTATTATTATTATTATTATTATTATTATTATTATTATTATTATGTTTATTATCGTTATTTGGACAATTTGGTGGAATGCTGTTTAGAACGCCTATGCCGTATATACAGGATGTTGTGGCTTTGACACCCGGCATATTCATACCAAAGAATTATGAAAATTATACTAATAGCTGTCACACTTGGGTTGCAGAATTAAGACGTTAACATTTGGATTGATTGGTCTGATGTGAACATAATGTGTCTGTATGAAATATAATGGTATAAGTATGCGACATGAGTCCCCAGTACAAGAAAGCACTAAAACTTGTCACATTGCAAGCAGTGCAGCAATATGTCTGAAAATCGTTAAAGCTACTATACAAATCAAAATCAGACATACACTACGTACGCGTTTTCAACTATAAACGTGACAGTCGCTTGCATAGTAGATTTGTCCTATTTGGCAAATAATTGACTGGGCTTATTTCCACCAACGATTTGTTCATGTCTTCCTCGTTGATTTTAATTTTAATACATTTGTACCAGCATATAATAACTTTTTTGTCCTTATATGATGAAACAAACTTTCACGTTTATCACACATCAGTGATTTTGTGTAACTGTGGTCATGAGCATGGATAGTAAATGTATTGAGGTCGAGCCCTATTCATAGCGAAAACATTTTTTCTAAAGTAAAAGTCCGCCAGTTTTTGTAAAAATGTTTTTAAAATGGTAGTGTTAAAACATTCTTTCATGGCTTGCGATACATAAAGTGATCTAATTTACTAATCAAATAATTGGTAGAGACACCCTTTACTATTCACTTCTGAGCTCAGTTGACGTAACAAACTGCCTGATTTAATATGTTTCTTACTTTATTCATAAGACACTGATCGTAGGGCTGTAACAATGAACAGTGTCATGCACTATACATGACACAATTTCACCGTTATAAATAAACAGTATACTATACTAAAATAACATATTATGAATATGTTAAATAACAGGATATGGATATGTCTGTGACTAAATTACCTTTAATGACATCTTTAATATTTTGAATTTTTATACAATATTGTGCTATACCTAAAGTATGTATGTATTTATGCATGTATATATACATCTGTCTATCTGTCTGTATATCTGTATGTCTGTCGTTTTGTCTGTCTGTGTGTGTTGTTAACAGAGTAAAGGACGTGCTCTTGAAACTTCAAACTACAAACTGAAATAATAGCCATGAACTTATTAGCATATTTGAATACTTATAAATCACCTGGTTGTTCGCACAGAAATGGTCATCCAAAACTTTCTGACGAAATTCCCTTCATCCATGCATTAGCGACGCTATATATTATACGTACATATCACATTCTTTGCTTGTATATGTACCGACACAACAACGTTGACACGGGTAGGCATATTATTCAACAGAACGTTCGAACGCTCTATATATCAGCCTATGGCACTATTGATGTCTACCCCGTCATAGCTGGAGATTTGTCTTGTTGATACGAGTAGACTGTAAACGCTTAAAATCCATATTTAGGATGTTATTTTCACATTGATAAATGTTGGTACTAAGACCCTGGTTGAAATTATTTAAATGGTAAAATCAGAGAAATCGGCATATCGCCCGCTTATGTCAAAATATGTATAGAATGTGCTAATGTGGCAACAAACAAAACGTAGTTTATTACCTTGAAAACGCCCTTGTACCATTACGTGTAATAACGTCATATAGATCAACTTCAATCTTCGAATAAATTGAGAAAATGTATAACTCCTTTACAAGTGGCCAGCCTTCTCTTCACAACATGAGTTGTTTGAAATATCGCATCCTAAATGTGTTCTAACCTTGCTCGTATTTATCGATGTGATCCATTTTTATGGAAAGCGAGTTTCGGTAGTGATCGCTTAAGATGCGATCCTGGTTTAAGATGATATTAAGATGTAAAACGTGGAAAGGAAGTTTTGTTAATCTTCGAAGATAGAAAGAGTCAACATTTTTCAACTCTGGTTTGTAATGGTATTCGAGTTAGATCTACCCTTGCATATATAATAAGTTCTCACCGCGATGATTAAATTATTTAATTTACAGATACATTGTAAGGCTGTTTTGTAAGCGGGAGTGATGGGTCCAAACAATTTCTATATATTGTGCTACTTTACATACTGATGGCACTATTGCTGGAAGGGTCCTTAGTGTCACAGTCGTAATAAAATTATTGAACCTGAGAAAAATAAAAAGTAGCTAATCAAACAAATACAAACATTAGCGTTGTTCAGATGTTAATTGTGAAGCTTCCAAACGCAACGACTGTTTTTCAAGGTCACGATAACAAAAACCACCTAAGTGCACCAATCGGAGTTAAGGTCGGGACAAAACCAATCGATATTATCCGGTCTTTCCGGTTATATCAAAACAAAGTGGATGCTTTACAACTTGCAGCGGTACATGGTTGACTCAACACGAAAACAGTCTTTTTTCGGTATCAATAATTAGCTTGTAATAATTATAAATTGAGTTGGCGGAAATAGATGATTACTGACAACTCCTAGAACAAACACGATTTAAAAACAATAACAAACATTACAAGCTGCATAATATGGTTACAACCCTACCGCGAGAAACAGATTGTCACATAAGACATGTAGATGGTTTGACATAATCTATTACAAACTACAACGCATAAATATGTATTTTTCTTTAACTTAAATCCACGAACTCATATCGATTTAGCTCAAACCATTTATATAATTTATTGAATGATTGAAAATACTTATTTGGTGTAGAAAATCCCTTCTGACATCAATTAAACAGATTCACAGCTTGCACATAGTTATACCAAAATGACTGGAACAAATAACATTGCCGACTATGAATAATAAATTATTTTTGTAATAATCAAATCCGATTAAATGAAAAAGGAAATATAAAACATGGAACAAACTTTAAACAATATAATAACACTTGTAAATGTGTCAGCGGTATATACACACTTTTGAATAAAACTATATAGTTTAAAACAACGAGTTATTTTTTTAAAAAAAAGCAAAAATATGGCAGTAACGGTTTCGGATAATGTCAGAAAAGATATGGAGTTTCAACAGTCTCATCATAATTTTTACAAGTTATATAAAAAAACGTTGGAGTGATAATGACGTCTACTATGTTGCTGACTAATAATGCTAATCTTTCACAGCCTGATCAGTGTTTACAACTTGATTGCTGAAGTGAGACGAATTCGTGGGAATACAGGCTTTGATGCATACACCACCAGAACAGGCAAAATATCCCGTTCGCCGAAAATAATACATTTTACATTAACATTCTAAAAACAATAATTAAATTTAGTAAATACATATATACCACTTATGTATCCTTCTGGTTCTGTAAGTCTACGAATTTCGGGATTATCAACACTTGTCCAGTAAATAGCTGAGCCGTTGGCGAAAAATATAATTCTCTGATCTGTATCCAGAGCCATGTATTTAGTGCCAGACGTTTCTAGTACACATACTGGATCAAACACAAAATCTGCGAGAATTCGAATATCCGCGACACGTATACAGCTTTCAATACTGTACACAAGTGCGCGATGAAAGTGTTTGCTTATCACTGAAAGGACAAAAAGGCTATAGTTAATATATTAATATAATGGTAGGTTAAACAGATGAATTACCTTACTTTTTCTAAGAATATTGAAACAAACTATGTTTTCCAAATTATCACAATAAGAACGTTTCGTATTAAATAAATTCATTGTATGAAACCCACTTTCCGTATAAAGCAAGCCAAATATCGCCGTCCGTAGACATATGTTTATGATGGTATCATATATCACATTGTACATATATATGGGTGTTATTGTTGACATTTGATACTGTTATAGTAAGAATATATTATGTAAATTCTAATGTATGTTCAATTTACTTTTAGTTTCTGATTGGAGCGCATGATGAAATAATACATATGACTTTTAGTTAGATTTAAGCGGATTGTATGACTCTCTCTCTCTCTCTCTCTCTCTCTATATATATATATATATATATATTTATATATATATATATATATATATATTATCAATGTTAAATACTATCAATAAAAAAGACGGCTATACAAGTTTAAACAATATTTTACCTCCAGAATTGAAACAACTGAAAGTGCATTAAACAATAAAAATCTATTTCACATTCGAGTTTGATATAGTACGCAAGGACAGATAACCACTCAATATGATATATTTGGTCGGCACTATTTATTATATTTACATGAACATGTTTTCATATCTTGGTTGAGGTTGTATCCATCTTTACAAGTGCATACGGCGGCATTCTTCTCCGTCAGACAGATTTGTTCACAACCGTAGTTCAAACAGTGGTCTATAGGTAGATAAATACACGATGCAAGGTTATATATCTTAATACAAACAAACAGAGATAGTGAGAGAGAATGAGAGAGAGGGAGAGAGAGAGAAGGAGAGAGAGACAGAGAGAACTAAAACAAGGGGTAGGGTAAGGAATAAAGTATGTCACGCTCGTGCAAGAGTATAAATAAATCCTGTCAGAAAATATGTGTAATATACCCTAGTCAAACAAATACAATAATTTCAGGGTTAACGTCTACCTTTTGTCAAATCGGGATTTCCACATAGTTGCACGTACACAAGACATTGTTCAATGTAAAGTTTGCTTTCTTTCAAACTAGGATAAATATATTTAATTATTTTTGAATCTATTTTCAGAAGCATTCTTTTAAGACGTGGACCAAGTATGTGTGGGTCTGTTTATATGGGTTGACTATCAAATTATTCATTGTGCATGATGGAGTTATGTACATGATGTTAAAGTATTTGGATGTGCTTATATTTAACTTGAGTAGAAAGATACGTTTAGACTATTCAATTTTGAATTACAAAGTTCGCCGTGACAGTTTGAATCGTTTGACAACTCATTCGAAGACAACCATCCATTAATCGTCGTGATATATAAGTACTTTCATGGCAATCGAAATACATACAGAACATTGCATAATATGTTATTTGTGACAATATATTTATACAATTCACAATATGCTACGTTTCCCCTAAATTATTAGCTCATATATTCTGACATAAATTGTTTTAGTTGCACGACCTTGTGAAATATAATACGTTCTATCGTCATAACAGTACAAATATGCTAACCTGTGAAACTTGACGGCTGTATGTCATGATGGAATACCGCTACTCCAAGGCAAGTAAGCTGTACTTCCATGGTATTATTCAATTCATTCCCATTTGTTTTATTGATGAAATAAAGCTGTTTCATACGGGTATCAGCAACATACAAATAATTCTGGAAAGAAAACATATGCATTCTTTGAAATAAAAGATGGTTGGTATTCTTTATTGTTGGAGGGAATGGATAACAAAATGTCCTCTTTAAACATACACAGCGTTATATACTTTGTAAAACTAGAAAGAAGTTCATCTGTTCTATCCGAATTAATATATTATTGCATGGTAAACACTAAGTTTGATGAAATGATTGAAATCGTAGATTACATTGTTCTACATGTTTCATAACTTCTACATCAACTATTTTCACCTGGTTAAGATTGTGTAATCCATGTTTTTATATTTGTTTTGATTACATAACTTATCTCACTGTTGTCTAGAATATATGGTGGGATTTCGCTTGTAATAATTTCTCGTTTTGTTTATATTTAAACTCATGGAATATATCGATACATTGAATTTAACATGATGGGTAATATTCCACATTAAGAAGCAGCATTGCATCAACCATATGTTTTTACGGAAATCAATACAACTTTGATCAAAGACAATTTTGTAAGGTTCTTTAAAATGGTCAGGCTTCTCTCCTCAGAACAATCCTGTTATTCAGCTGCCACTAATGCAGAACACGATATATCGGATGATAAGCTTTCTGATATTAAATTATGTATGCTATCATAAAATATGTTCTCAGAAACAATTTATATTGATTACCTTATAAACAGTTAAATCAACCATTTTGCTATATACTCTCCCTTGCAATATTTTCCTATCATTGCCATCGTAGGTTACAGTTTCCAAGGTTTCACGATCCTTGTCAACGAAGTAGATACGTCGATCTTCGTAATCAGCGGTCAAACTGCATGGATACAATAGGTTGGAAGCTAACAGGGTCATCCGGTTCCTACCTGATAAACTGGACACTTCGATCTTTGGAAACTTTCCAATATCACTCCAGAATAATAGGCTGTTGTAGAAATGATAAACGTCGTTTAGATATCAAATTTTGTTCTCATTGTAATATTGTTACGTGCTTAGGCTCGAATAAACAGTAACATCAAAAGACTAAAATAAACAAGCTTGCAAAAACTTAATAAACAATCAAATAACATTAAAATAAATATTGAGCACAAATATTTTCTAGAAACGAAAAATAAACTTAAGCTTTTAAGATTCAATTCCAAAAATAATCCAAAAAAATTAAAAATATTATCCACTAGAGAAATTGCAAATATCCTGGTAATAAAATGTCCAAATAATTCCAATTTCGAATCCCAGCGAAGTAGTCAAGATGGAAGACGATGTTCTTGGTAATAAAATTCTACGAGTACGATTCTTTTCCAGATAAATAACAAAATAATTCCTCTTGATCCAAACGAATTGACATAATTTCCAGTACAAGGTAATTTAAAATAACTCAAAACGACACAACTTAATATTCTAAATCCCATGTTCTATTACTGAATAGTTCGCTCCAAAACATAAGTTATATACCTGCTTTTACGTAAACAAGAAGGGGTCACGTGATCTTCTAGAATCTTTTGGAACAAATTTACGTTCAAAAACTCACGTACCCACAGTATGACCCAACTAAAATAAAAATATGTTTATAGAAAGCTCAATAATGTCCTTGTAACCAACCAATCATTTTGAAAGCTTGTTTACAACACTGAAGCCTGGTCAGAAATGAACTCAACACCTGGTGCTAATTTTGTACGGTACAGGTCTCCCCTCCCCCTTAATGAACGGATCTTAAATTTAAAATGCCAAATTTGAATCTAACAAACAAACCAATTTAAAAATAAATTACTTAAATCAGTTATACATAACAATATACATATATATTTTGTGTGAACTGTGATGCATGATAGTCTATTTTGTAGCATTTTATTCATAACTATATGCTGGAGTGATTATATGTTCTGTTATATTCGATAACTTAGATTTGCTTGGGATAAACTGTATGTTAGCTACAGTGGGGTATAGTTAGGATAATAAAAATGGTATTATAAAACTATATTTAACATTTTGATGGCATGTATGGAGTATTTTTAAAGTATTCTTGGGCTATTATTAGTATACGTCATTTCCCTTATGTCGGGTAGGTTCCTTCATTGTGAAATGTGAAGTATCGAAAATAGCGTGTTATATATATATAGATATATGTATATATATATATATATATATATATATATATATATATATATATATATATATATATATATATATATATATATATATATACATATATATATATATATATATATATATATATATATATATATATATATATATATATATATATATATATATATATATATATATGTATGTGTGTGTGTGTGTGTGTGTGATACAGCCGCACTCTTAATTCATTATCATTTGCTAAGTTTTTGTTTTAAATCAGTTTGCATTTTTGTTTAATATTGTGTTTAGATAAAATATCTGAAGAATCAGGGATTATTGCTCAGTGATTATTGCGAATTTCTTAAAGGAGTTTAAGAGAGCATTGTAATACACCAGGCATGTTGACAGACCAACACATTCAAAGGACAGACATTTATTCGAAACACAGGGTCGCAAGACTTTCAAATGTTAGCTTTTATCAAACCTGTGTAAACAATGCTAATTGGTAGTGCAGTCTGTAACATTTGTTCACGTTCAATGTTTTACGGGCTCTCCCTGATATACTAATGACATGGATTTTTATTTTTAATACATAATAGAAAATCGTAAACATCACATTTGTGCTCTCATAATATCAAACATTATTTAAGATAGTGTATTATAATGTATCTATGTAATTTTGTATTGCTGGTTAACATAAAACGTTTACTTTCACCTTTATTTAATGCTAAGGATAACAACTTTAAATGAGGATTGGCGAGTATAATGCTGAACTAGATTCTCAACTTATCATTTAAACGAAAATACAATGGTTGTTTAGAGATTGTATTATTATAAATTTTTGAACAAACCATAGCGCACATTTTTCTATTCTACTACTTAAGGAATATTGACATTAAATGATACATATATATATATATATATATATATATATATATATATATATATATATATATATATATATATATATATATATATATATATATATATATATATATATATATATATATATATATATATATATAATGTTTAGAAACTAAATTCAAATAGGTTTTAAATTTGAACAACTATTATCATTTCTTACAGTACGTTCCTTATCGGTCGACACCGAAGTAGAATCAATCGGAGGGATGCTAATAGACTCTTAAGTTTCGTATTCGTTATAGTGACGTTTCAGGTTATTCGACGTTTCTTTTATATAAATTGGTGGGGGGGCAACATGCATAATTGAACAGATTCGTAATGTCAGAATGTAGATTACACGTTAGTTCGCTGCATATTGTACTCTCGATATAAAAGCAAGCCATGTATTTGAATACCTGAACTGTTTTCTATCAAGAAGATGTGCAGAGTGCTGGAAATTAGAATTTCCTGCATGTGTAGTCTTGTCAGATGTCATCCTCGATTTTACATCGAGTTCTAATATATGACGTTCTCCCGAAAAACATACACATACACAAGTACACACACATACACACACACACTCTCTAACATGTATGTATGTGTGTGCTTTTGTGTAGGGGATGCTGATTTTTGGTTTCTTTCTTGTGGTATATATTTTCAGTGGAATTTATGTTTGCAGATATAATTGTTAGTTACAGAGGCATATTTAATGGACGTCAATACGTGCATGATGGATGCTACCTAACCATTAAGTTAGTATATTTACATAAATTTTGCTTACGATTCCATCGGGTCCAGAGCCAAGGCATGAGGTCCCTCGAGATTTTCATGAATTAGAACACGAAATAGGGATGTGTCATTCGCTTCAAGTGACATAACCATAATCCACTTGAATATTGGGTCTGTCCAGTAGATATTATTACTGATCCAATCCACCGCTAATAACATAAATGTTGCTGAAATTCCTTGATGTAGAGTCGTCCATATATTCTTTGTAGAGGGAGCAGAATAATAGTTGGGGTTCTTTTGTATGGTTTTTGTGTGGCTATCGTATAAATATGCCTGCTGTAGTATGTTGTCCACGTCAACACTGAGATATCTAACGTCAGTGGAAACGTTGAGTGACAATGGACGCTGGCTAGGAGTCCCATCTTGATCAATGGGCAATAAGAAAACAGACCCAATGTTTTCTTCTCGATCGATACCCGTTACAATCAACCCACGGCCAATATCTGGAAAATAGTATATTTAATGTCATAAATAGGTGAAACAAGTAAGCTGAATGCAAGCTGTCACTAGAAATAAGTCATTTATTGCCTGCGGAATCGGTTAACTTATAAACAAGTAGGCATAATTTTGTATGGAAAATACAAATATCAGAGCTTCAGCATGGTCGATTATAAGATTGATATGTACCAAAAAACGGAATATTACGAGATATCTGACCGAGTATATTGTACTTAAACAGCGGTACTAGATTCCCAGGGTTTGCAACAAAATTATCTGTATCATTGATAAGCAACTGATTAGAAGCTTGATACGTAAAACATTATTCAAAAACAGTAATAACTGGCGATGGTTGGTCTTTGTTGGTTTATTTCGTAATGATACCAAGTAATATAAGCTCTTGGCAGGTAATTGAAACAATGCTAAACATTTTGTTGACGACAATATCATAGGAATACAGCAGAATCCTTGCTGGAAATAATTCCGTGATTGATTAAATCAAATGTTCTTTTCATAAAGCATTTTTAATGATACGAAATAATTAAGCATTACGATAACACACACACACACGCACACTGATATATGTATGCTTATGTATGTCCCTATCTAAATAAACACTAATGAGCATGGTCTATAACGCACCTGACATCATCATAACCGACTACATTGAATCGTTGTTATGCATTTCCTATTTCTATATTGATTAAACAAACAAACAGAAATAACAAAAGATATATCATTTATTTATGTTCATTTAATTTTTTATTCAGTTGAATGAACTAATTCATTCTAGTCTAAACATATTTCAAATTTCTTAAATTTGATATTGTGTTTTTGCATGCTGGTAGATCTTGAGGTATACGTACAAGACCACAGCATGCCTCATCTCGAAGAAGATGTATAAAGTGTTTGAATGATATATGTACCTTCGGTGCAAGATACGGGGTTTTAAGTTATTGGAGTAGGGAAAATGTGCCGCTTACTTACCATAACGGAAAGATTATTGATACTAAATTTGTCTTTGACATTTCGACAATTTGAATTTGCTTGTGTATGTATTGGTGTCTGTTTAAAGAATTACGCTGTAATCGATGCAATAATGTGACAGAATGTGAATTCAAAGACAGTAAATGACACCTTTTTCGTAACCAATATCGCCGTTATTGACTGCTATATATGTATAGGCATTATAGTATTACTTCCGTTATTGCTGATATTGATAATTTCATGACATATACTGTGTGTATTACGCATTACTTCAACAAGTGGTACAATGTGTTACTACCTCCAAACATTATTGTTATTGTACTGCTGTCACTACAATTACTACTGCTAACTGCAATCTTATTTATATTGCTAGTGATTGTTTTATACTCTTTCACTTGAACTGGAAGAACCGCTAACAATGCTGTTGTTACTGATTATTATGCCACCATCAGTTTTGTTAATTTCACTTCTGCTGTCACCCTTACCATGGTTAGTTATGCAACTAGTGATATTACTACTAATGGTACCTTTAGTCTTGTTGTTGTTACAACTGGTACTACCACCATCACTTTTAATGTTAATATTATTGGTAACTATGCTTTTGGCAGCACCTTTCTCACGACCGCCACTGCTGCAAACATCAGCGCCCTATCTAACATTGATGTTAATGTATCTGCACGAAGCGAACTTACTTACAATACTACTACTACGTAAATGCAAACACTTACCATTACATGCACATACTTACCATTCTTTCTACTACGCATGTTGCCAGCAACAATTTCAACGTTTTCGAAACACTAACTTCTATAGCCATACTTACAAAACTACTTATATATTCAAAGCTGTTGTGATTATTATAATTACCTTTTAAACGACAAGGAATTCTTGATCCTTATTTGACAATGTACAGCATGTGTTAATGAGTACGTTTATGATTGTTCTTGTTAGCAACGTTACCCGAATATAAAGAACGTGGTTGAAATGAAGATGAGATTATAAATAATGAAAAAAATACCTTTTTGTTATTCCTTCATCAAAACACAGATCCCATAATTTAGCCTGAATACTATTTTTCTCAATATAACTTATTCTAAACTGAATAACTCAATGGAATGGGTCAATGCCATTTATCGGTACTATGAACCGATTCTCTATACCTTGTTTTAATCTTCCGTGTCTTTAAATATTTGTCGCTTCTTCAGCAACGTACGTAACCCTTTAGATATTGCAAAGAGGAACTACAGTTTAAATATTTACTATGGAAACATATATTGTTCAATAGATGAAATGATTGTTTAATGTTAACGTTCACTGGTTTATAAAGACGATCCCCGAATCAATCAATGTTTTGAAGGAACGTATGTAAAATATTGTATGGTTAATAGCCCAATCACACTAAAATAACAAACCATCAGCGTCAATGAAAACATCCAAACCAAAATGTTGTACTGTAAAGGTCGTAGTAGTTTTAGTAACGAATCACTGGTCAATGGACTCTTTGAAGTATGTTAAGTCGAATTGTGTCTTATTAATAGCCCACATCCTTACTGCACAATCACGAACCATCCTATGTAGTACAGCCCAACTCATTTGCTCTAGGTTTCTTTTTTTTTTCTTTTTAAAGTCAATTTTAAAAAGTAATTGATTTATTAAAATAGCCTTTTTCGAAAATGAATTATCCATGGAGACATCAGTTGATTATGATCTAGATAAAATGAAACCATACCGCAGAAAGATGAATAAACACCATTTTTGGGGGAATATACTGAGTAGCGTAAGTTCCTAATTAATAGATTTATGAAAGAAAAACTAGAAATAAAAATGTAAATGGGTATGTTAAGTTTGCATGTAGCATGATCGGTAATCAAAACAGCCAAACACGTTTAATGTAGGTCTTTTTTGTTTCCTAAATCAATTTACAAGAGTCTTATAATAACAAAACTACTCTTATGTGAGAAACATTTATCATATTTAGACATCGGTTTAAAATGATCCAGATAAGAAAGCTCATACCAAAGAATGATGAAAAATATATTTTTCGGAACTATTTTGTAGATCGTTGGTTTTCTTAAGTCGATTTACAATAAAATAGAACAAGAAATAAACAGTCAATGAGTACGTTAAATTTGTGTACAGTTTTAAATTTATGGTTCTATTTATGAAACATATATAAAAAAGATCAAAATGTTTATAAATATAACCATCTGAATATTCATGATTGTAAACGTTCACTTATGAATAAATGTCAAGTATTGCGACTTTAGCGAAATAGTTCACTTTTGAATAAATGCGACTTTAGCAAGATAGTTTTACTACCTATATAACTGATGAACTTGACATTTATCACCTCAAAAGTATAGAATAAAGTAAATGACATGAACACACTTTCATTTTTAAACTTTGTGATTTAAATCGCAATTAGGTCTTATGCACATAATAAATGCTACATTAATGGTGTGTAACGAATGAGAGATGGGTGGTATATAAACTATGGTGATGGTAATAGTGCTAATCCTGTCGATACCGCTAGCAATGAAGATATTGGTGATAGTAAAAACGTGTCTAGTACCTGACTTGCAGTGACATATTGAAGTATCCTCACTGTTACACACCTCATTATTGGCATCGATACAGCCAGCTGGACAGTCACTTCAATGAAATAAACATATATTGTTATGGGAGTAATCAATAAAATCAATGTATGTATGTATGTATGTATGTATGTATGTATGTATGTATGTATGTATGTATGTATGTATGTATGTATGTATGTATGTATGTATGTATGTATGTATGTATGTATGTATGTATGTATGTATGTATGTATGTATGTATGTATGCATGCATGCATGCATGCATGCATGTATGTATGTATTTATGTATGTATGTATGTATGTATGTATGTATGTATGTATGTATGTATGTATGTATGTATGTATGTATGTATGTATGTATGTATGTATGTATGTGTGTGTGTGTGTGTGTGTGTGTGTGTGTGTGTGTGTGTGTGTGTGTGTGTGTGTGTGTGTGTGTGCGTGCGTGCGTGCGTGCGTGCGTAGGTATGTATGAATGTATGTATGTATGTATGTATGTATGTATGTATGTATGTATGTATGTATGTATGTATGTATGTATGTATGTATGTATGTATGTATGTATCTATATATATATATATATATATATAGAGAGAGAGAGAGAGAGAGAGAGAGAGAGAGAGAGGGTGTGGGGAGAAGGAGGAAGAGAGAGTAAGAAGAAGACATAGAGCCCAAGACTACATTATTGATCATTTTAACTCTTTCTTCTAGCATCAATGTATTCGGAATATGTTGTTTGTAATGCTCAATAGTGGCTTTCATAATATAATTAAGCTCTATTGGCTTTGGTGTCATTGTTGATCACTTACATCTTAGATTGGAATGAAAAATACACCTTGTGTATGATATATAACTTGATCCCATTTTCGGTCAAATTTTAGTTATAAATTTACATCTCTCACTATGGTTAGAACATAAAAATATTAATAGGAGGAAATTTGTATTTGCTTTATCTTGTGTCACATATGTATCACCTCTTGTCTTTGTTTAAATGCAGCAGATGTTTATGCTGATCTACAACTTTGTTAAGAACTATATTGTTTCGTAATGGAAATTTGAACAAAAAGAAAATAACGATATACGAAATAGTTTGGTTGAAAATAAAGTGTAATATCAACAGTAACGATGAAGGCATGTATTTCATGCAAATATTGAGTACACATACAACTTAAACGAACCATATCATTAAATTTGAACTTTCTTTAAAAATATGGAAACAAATACAATGGATCGAATTAGGCGTTGGGGATGTGGATCGTATACCTGTTCCTTTAGAATCCTGTGTTTCGTAAATATTCCTGACTGTCCAGGTGATAACATATGTAGAGATTCCTTTGTAAACGCTTTCATGTAAACTAACTCATGGAGTTACATGAGAACTTATAATAAATTGGTAGACATACCTTTCCTGGCAGTTGCTGCCAAGGACGCTAGCGTTATACTTTGCCAGGGCCAAGAATAAAATGACGAGATATGCAGCAATATACATTTTCTGAAACATAGAGAAAGAGCTTATAATTGTAAATATTTGTTTGATACAGTGAATGTCATTGTGATAGTAGAAATGAACATTTACGTAGAGAAAGGTTACAACCGTTGCATGTTTGATGTTATAAAATGACCAAGAATTGTTTAAGATAAAACAGGAGGTGCATCGCGTGTAATTCAAACAGCGCAGCTACGTTCTCATATATTACACCTTTAACTACAAGCGCTGAAACTAAGACAATCATAGAATAATGAACGTATTTGGATACAAATTATCAAACACTACCTTTCGAGTATGCCGTCTAGCTGTGCACACTAAACTGTGTATCGTTTTTGGCTATCACAGGTTTATATAGAACCTTCAGACAATATTATCTTGGGTCAAAGTGGTATTATGAGAGGCGATGGTTGTTATTTTAAACTTTAGATCTCAGAAGAAGCTACTCCTCAACAAAAATATAAGCAAGAGAAAGAAAATAAAATAACATGTTTCACTAATTGTCACAGTTCAAGAATCGACCATTGGTGACGCATGTACTTACGTATGTGATACACTTTTTGTATCATCATCAATTCATATTTAAACATGTTCACATACCATATCTGATGTCTTATTTCGATATCATACATTCAAAATATTTAAAAGCTATGTGGTTTATACAGTTTAGGAAATTAGCTTTGTATCTTCTCTCTAAGAAGTTTTTTTCATAATAAAACAAAAACCTAATGATGTATGTATTTTAATGTTAATTGTTGCTTGTTTTTGTTACACATGCGTGTAAAGTCATTGTTTACCATCGTGTGATGACAGCAATGCGTTATTAGCGAATAAATGCTATTTCGTCCCCTCAACCAAATGTGTTTAAGCTGAGTCAAAATATATGTTACACATCTTTCATAAGCAAATAATATACGGTGGTATGATAATTCTTATGAAACGAGCGAAATCAAGTTAGTTATTCATTCTTCATTGCTTATTCTACATTCAATAAGGAATAAGTAACCAGTTACTTATTCCCGATTCAACCAACTTTACATACATTTTGATACTTATTTCTTATTCACATCTTGTGAACTATGTATGCCTTATGAAACGACAACATTTACAAAATGTAGAAATTAACGTGCAATCAAAAAGCGAACAAAAACAGTTTTCTCCCATAATGCACATGTTTTGTATTGGGTGTAAAAACACTTTGAGAACAAAGAGGCTAACGAATTGGACCGATGGATAGCGGCTGTTCCATGATATTGATATATACATGTGATTTTTCTATTTCTGGGTATCTACTGCATTCAATTCAGTTTGAGTCGATTTTGCAATGCTCTGTTGCAACGTTTCATTTACGATTACACGTAGTTAGCATTATTTCTATATACTCACACTTTCTTCTCTATTTCGTCTGTCTGACTATGCACTTGGTTCTCTCTTTCATTTTTCGGTAACTTCATTTCCAGCGACTTGTAAAGTAATTGATTTTGTCTCTATCATTTATATTTCAGAAACCGCTCTAGCTTCTTTCTTCTCAAACTGTATTTGTTTCCCTTCTCTCACTTGCTTAATTTGATTTTTAATCAACTCTTTTTAACCTTCGCGTTTCGTTTGAATTATATTAAGTTCTTGTCAGAGCCAGATGGAGGCTTAATATCAAATATAAAGGTAATGTATCCAACAACTTGCATTTTCACAAACTATGAGACCAAAAAAGTGATTCTTTCTTTCATCGTTCAAGAAGAGTTTGACTCCAAAATACCGTAATGCCTTTACAGCTTTGCGTTTTCAGTTAAATTATATTAAGTTGTTGTCAGAGCCAGATGAAGGTTTAATAATATCAAATATAAAGCCAGATCAAGGCTTAATATAAAAAGCATACGTATGCAACAACGTGCGTCTCACAAAGTATAAGACCAAAATATTGTTTCTCTCTTCCATCGTTCAACAGCGTTTGACTCCAAAAGACAATAAAGTCTCCCCGGCTTAAGCAATACATTTTCTTCAAGTGGTTCATATCTAGGATTTAAAATACGTTTAGCCAGTTTAGTTTACAATGCAAATGTATTATCATAAACATTGATCTTTGTATGCAGGTGTAAAATTTATTTAATTATCCCTTGCTTTTTTGTCATTATGCATTGTATTGGTATCACCATCACAAGTGTTTTTTTTATAAATCCTAAATCTCGACCGGTTGTCTTGTTACATATGGTAATTCAAATAATATAATATTTGTTTATTAAAGCATTCAAGTTGGAATACTGGCCGAAAATATCCTGCTAATTTCACCCTTATACAAATTCAGAGCCTGTATAGTCTGACTCTAGAATTGCTTACGAAACAAAACAGCCCCGAGAACTCATGAGCTATCAGCACAAACGATTTGCTCTAGTCTGATAACTTTAAGATGTGTGCACTTACCAGTTTTTAAAGAGTTAAACTTTTTTTTCATGTTAGGACTGGTGACAGGATAATTGGATTGGGTGGGTCACGATGGTGCATGTCTGCTGATGAGACAGTGATGAAACAGTGATATACATCAATATAAATTGCCAGAGTGCCGACAATTCATAAAGCTACATTAAACATCCAACACACACACACACTCACACACAGACACGCACGCACACACGCACATTACTGTATAGCTATTGGCCAAGGTAGGCTATGACTTTATGACGAGCAGCAGAGAGGGTGAACCCTACAACGTTTTGAGACAAAATTTGATTGAAATCTTAAAACGAGCCGTCCTATAATCTCATTTTAACCAAAAAGAGGGCGAACCCTACAACGTTTTGAAACAAAATTTTGATTGAATCCTTAAAACGATCCGTAGGATTTCGTTGAAATCTTAAAAATCTACGAAATCTCATTTTAACTAAAAAAATGAAAACGGAGACTTTTACGATTTTTTAATTAATTTTGGTCGCAACTTGTTGTCATCCACCCTCTCTGCTGCTATGGGTTAACAAAAAATAATAAATGATTTGATCAAGTCTTTATGATGAAAGTCCTTAGGACGAAAATCATTTAGGATCTCACAAACAAACTAATCACTAACACCTCTTCTTGTAAATCAATCAGATTATTTGACTGGTCGGTGAGTTTGAAATTAATTCTGGTTAATGAATTATTATGGCATCGCATGTAGACAGGATTAATTGGGTTTTCAATAATTAGGTATCCTGGAGGAGCTGTTGGTGCAAATGAATAGAGAATATATCCTTGCTGAGCTTGATTTGATTGCTCTAGATTAATTTGATAGCTTCCTTCGATAACATCACATACTAAATTGAGCGCAATCACCGATGAAATATTCACGTTGAACGGAGCGATATGCCTGCCGCCACCATCTGGGTCATTATTGTGTTTGAGGATTTTTATTTCCCCTGATGCTGTTTTTTTCCATGCATCATGAATTATTTTAAAACCAACATCGATGGTGTCACTGAGAAGTTTTTTTAGTTCTGGTACGTTATATCCTGGTAGTTTGAATGTGGGGATATCTTCAACGCGGATTTTATAGTCTAATGCAAATTCTGTTCTCGATTTTGGGTTATCTTCATCTAATATATCCTGAATAATTTTTAGGTTAAATGTTTCCATATCGTCGATAATTTTATTGCATGTTTCTACGACGCTGATAAATTCATCTCGGGTGAGAGAACCGGATTTAAGAGATATTAACAACAGTGAAAAATCATTATTCATTGCTGTGAAATTTTTAACGATTTCAGGTTTTTTAGCGAAAAGGATACTCTGACAATGATCTACCATCCGCCTTTTTTTCGAATATGAAACCAAAAAAATCTATAGTGAATTGGTGATCTTTATAACTCCTTATTGGATTATCAGGTTTTATTCTGTCGGTGATATAATCAGTTTTTTGTGGTTCTGGTAAATCAACGGTTTTTCCCCCTGGTGGTAATTCAGGCCATCCTAGTACGGTTCTAATAGAACTCTGATAGATATCTACGACATATCCTTCTGAGTTTATCTCAATTGCGGATGATAGCGTCGGTTCATGAACTGTTATAGCTATTTTTGATTCTTTTCCAGTAATCGATTTTATTCTACGCGCGAATTCATCATTGATTTGTTCGATTTGGTATGACCCTGTTGGTATCGAAACGACGTTCCAGTCTGGGGTTCCGTCGGGTTTATTCTTATTCGCAAACACTAAAGAATTATTGGGTTGTTGACCACCAAATGATTTTGATCTGATATTAGGCCAACTGTGGTATACTCGTAGTTTTGCTAGCGCTATCTCCTTCACGGGCACTGGGCTAGGGAAATTCACACTGAATTCAGGATTCGTTGATGTTATTGATATCATGCTTGTTTGTACTGGGTTCGTGTTCTCCACTACTCGTTGAAGTAATTCCATCGGTGTTGTCATTGTTATTATACTCATGATTTATTTCTAATTTTGGTATCGAGGAATCATAAATACTGACCATCACTGAGAACTCACAATCTGGTATGGTTGAGGTTATTGAGATCATTCTGGTTTTTGGGTTCGTGTTTTCTAATTCCATCGGTGTTGTCATTGTTATTATATTCATGTTGTTGCTCTAATTTCGATATCGCTGAATCAAAAATACTGACCATCGCTGAGAATTCACTATCTGATATAATTGTATTATCGAGTGACGACGATATCATCAGGGATAACTGCGAATATGCGGTTGATGCAATATGAAATTGAAGTAAAAGTAATTCTGCAGTTTACTCTGGCTGCATGATGATATCTTTTTTGCTATCCCGGTTGATATACCCCCGATTGTAGCCACCGCAGAAATGCAAATTGGAACTACGACCGGGGCAATCATTATAACCGATGCAAGTATTATTCCGGCGCCAGCGAGAACGCTTGACACCGAGTACACAATAACATCAATTGCGGTGATTCTTCGTCGGTATTTTTTTATTTTTATTTGATACTCCTCAGTGAGGGTTTTGAGTCTATTTTGAAATTCTCTGACCTGATCATAGCGACATTGCGTTGATGAAATCATTTTTATTTTAAAAATACTAGTGTTTTCAATTGTGAAATCCGAACGATTTTCCTTTCAATTTAGTTAGTTACTTAAATCCGCTACGAATTCCAAATACCATGATACCGAAATTCTAAACAAATCAATATCAGTAGATGTTATCGTGAACTTTTCAGTTGTATCCTTGTCGATGATCGTTGAAATCGTATTGTTGACCCCGGATGAACTCGACGATGAAATATTAAATTGATCCGTTGTCACTAGTGTTAATCGATAAATACCCTTGACGGTTGCAGTGATATCTAATTTGTTGTCTGTAGGTGTCCAGGCAAATGATCCGTGTTGGATTGTGTACATGACGTTGTTGGTTTTCTCATGAGGAATTTTTGTTTTTTCAATGATTGTTATCATCCTCGAAAAATCACCTTTGACGGCTTCGATGAAGTTTTTCGTCTCATCGATGGATTTTTTAATATCAGGGAGTTTTATTTCTATTTTATCTAACGGGGTTCCAATAAATTTATCAATGATATTTCTACGAAATGATGTAAACTGTTTTCCGTTTTCTTCAATTTTAGATTGAAGTGTTGTTAGTTCCAACACAGAATTTTTCAACTCATTGTCATGGGTATCAATCTTATCAGTGATCGTAGACACAAGTGCACCTGGTTTAAGTCGTCCGTCGCTGGAATACAACGCAATAGAGTTTTCAGTGGCGTCGCGCTGCCGTATCAAAATGTCATTCAATGACACATCACTGCTTTTCAATTTACCCTGTTTGTCCTGAAATACAACTATTTCGTTCGGGTCAACACTTGCTAAATTTAACGTCTCAGCTATTTCATCTTTGATTAGTTTTTTTACATCCTTGATAGAATCAGGGGGTGCAGTGCCATCGGGTTTGGGTTTCAAAGATCTCCCCCAAATATCAATCATGTTATTGTAAAACTCTTTCTCTCTCTAAAAGCGATTACTAGTGTATTCATTCACGACAACATGTGGTGGTTTTCCGCTTGGGTTACTCAAGGAGTTAGAAATAGCGTTAAGGACATTTAATACTTCGCTGCCACATATTGGTGGGTCATTCATTTGTTGTGTTGGTAGCGTAGAATACCAAGTCTTCATTGGAAGGGTTTTTATATAACGCAAAAACTCTTTTGGTGGGGCTAATCCATATGAATCGAAATAGACAATCCCACGTGGATCAATAGCGTATGCAACCCAGTGAGTTCCAGGTCCGGTGCTGTTATCTAAATTAATGATTCCGGTTTCAACGCTGTTTGGTTGATGTGGTAATTGATCTTTCATAAAGACACCTCTGAAGTTTTTAATCGCGAGTTTTTTAGCAGCATCGAGTAAATCAAAATTTGACATAGGAATCTTCAATTCCCGAATTAATAAATCGTTCCTGGTAGTCTTAGACCCTTTCCGCTGTACCACGAATACGGGGTTCCTGGTAGTCTTAGACCCAATCCGTGAACGGATCGTCCCCTTTTTTTATATCCTTTCCCAGTTGCCTTCTTTAGTGCCATTCCTGCTGCAGTACCAACGGCTCCTAACGCCGCTGCTTTAGCCACCGCTGGGGCTGCTGCTGCAATCAATGCTGGAATCGCAGCTAACAATGGAAATATACCGCCTGTTTTAATCATATTTTTGATAGCAGCCGCAGAAAGAGTAATCTGAACACCTTTTTTGGCTGCAAGTGCATCATTGAAATGTTTCACCTGACGAGTTGTCAGCGATAGTTTATTTGCACCACCAGTCATTTGGTTGGGTTTCAACGTGATTGTGGTTCCACATTTTTTAGCTGATTCCGATTGCAATTTTTTTAATTGACCGAGAGTTAACGCAACACTAATAACACTATATGACATTATACATAATTGATTGATTCTAAATCGTTTACAATTTCAATTACATGTTTTCCACTGGTGCATCTACCACTCTCATTTTTCCTCCAACACCTTCAAGTAGCATTGATTTATCACTGAGAATGACAGCAACCGCTCTGTAATTAGCAATAGCACCACGAAGCACATTAGCTCTAAAGTGTATATCAACGACAGATTGTCTCATCAAATCGAGATGTTCCAGTGAGAAGTAATAGATCGGATATAAACTCTTAAAGTCGTATTGTGATATTTGCAGACCAGTATCGACATTTTGATCACGTGCCATAAACGACAACAGACGATGATACACGCGAGCAATATGATTCTGACCGTAATCGAGTTGTACATCCTCGGATGGTTCCTGCTGGCCGTTTATTCTCAGTGAGACGTCCTTAACACCTAATTGATCAAATATCATATGGCTGAAGAGTTGATTGCCAACTCGTGTGTTATCTTGTAACGCAATAAATATATGACGTGGCGCAGTAGTGCCCTGTTTTGATGCTAGATTCCAGGTGAATACCCCGTTGATATTTGATAGTTTAACATCTGTACTCACGGTTAGCCAACTTAGTAATGATTTTCCTCCATGGTCCATAAATGATAGCAATCGTTCTTCTGCAGTGATTGATGGAGTCAACACTGGCATCCACAATGATATTTTTGTTAAATTGACTTTACCGGCATCAGCATTTGGATTTGCAGCATCCGCTGGAATCCTCCAGATTGCGTCACTATCATCACTCTTTCGTACAAGCGATACTGTATGCTTCGCTCCATAGATAACTTTTCTGACGTTTCTACAGAATCCAAATATATGATGCAGTGGAATCGCGCATGAAAATGATTTACGCCCTACTCCCAACATTGAGTTTCGTGTTGCAGCTCCTAGATTGAAATTAGCATCGTTGTTTATAATCATATCCTCGGCATCAATATTAGCGGTACCAGCATTATTCTTTGGTCGTCTTACAACAAATTGTTTTCCTCCAGCGGTATTTGTAGCATCTTTTGCAAACATCATAGAAGGTCCTGCTGATCTTGTATAATCATCGGAATATCTCGCTAACCCGATTATTGTTGTAGCCACATCAACATCGCGATCTATCGACTCGATTTCTTTTCCATCAATGAGATATCTAGCACTCTCAAATAGCGCCATGATACCATTATTGACAAAACCGACTTGAGTACCAGCTGGATACGGTGCTGGTACAGCAGGAGTATCAGCAGCTGTTACAAGTTCTCCTTCTACTTCAATAAACGCTTCACAGGGTAGAAAGTATTTACTGGTATCATGGACTTGAAGATCAATTCTTGCTCGACTATTTGAGTCTATTGCATGATAGGCGTAATATTGATAATCGCGTACAGAATCATCCTTGCCAACTGGGGCGTCTATATCAAATGCTGGATCACGTGACTGTTTGAACATTTTATTCTATTTATCAGAGTCTAAATCGCGATTTTCCATTTTCATCGTCGTAGTTTTTTAAAGCCACTTCCTGCTATCATATTTGCAATATTGCTTTGGTCGGGGGTTAAAACCATCGATGCTAATTTTTCATCTACTGCGTTATTTATAATTCTACTAACACTTGCAGGCATTTCCGCTGTAGACGGTAACGGTTTTGAAAATCCTTTGGATTTCATCCGTGATTTCACTAATGATGTTAATTTATTCTTCGCAGTTGAAAACGCTTTTCCAGCAAGATCTCCAACAGCACCAATACCCTTATCACGAATAACATCAATTGCTTTCATTGATAATTGTTTAGCCAACGGCATCACTTTTGGAGCCATTCTCGCAAATAATCCTAAAATGGTATTACCTAAACCATCTCCGTAGTATGCTCTATAAACCGGAAACCGTGAATTAACTACGTAGATGGGGGTTGGTTTATCATGATTGTAGTGTATGATCATTATTTGAAATCAGAAACAATTTTTCAATTGACTTTCAATTCAGTCACTATGATACCCACTTTCCACTAACTCGCCAATGAAATCTCGATATGTGCTGATATCCATGATACCACCCTGAAATAATCGTCTACAGATATCAGCTGCTTCATTAATTATTTCCGGTGAGTTATTTCCGGCTCGGAACCCTCCTACAAGAACCTCTAATCGTGATATATCACTGAGAACACTACCAGGACATGAAACGCTAGCGTTTCCAACTAGACCACTCCCCAGAAATTTTTTCTCATCGTATGGCTGTCTTATTTGGAGTTGAAATTTTCTTTTGAAGTCTCTGTATTCTTTCATCCTTCTATCTAAACCCCCAGTATTTATTTCATACACTATATCAGCCCATTCATTATGTGACATTCTATAATCCGAATAATTGTCCGTGAAAAACCTCTCTTGTGAATCATAGCTGTTAGCAGCGAATTCACCTAAATTGTCTATATACTCGTTGAGAATTTGTTGTTTAGCGCTCTCGGTAAATATAATTGATTTAGGTAGTCCACTAACTAGTTCTTCCTGAAATCCTTTAAATGTTCGTTTCGAAGCGGTTGATATATCCTGAGGAAGTGATTGCAAGGATTTTTTTGTTTGTTTAGTTCTTTTTGCTATTTTTTCTAACACAAGAATAAGACCCTCTTCTTTTCTTTTACCGTCAGGATCATCTCCCAGTATAGCACGCTCTATCTCCTTCGTTGCTGTGGTTACTGGTTTAAACAATTCTTCAGATCCCGCAGCAAAATCAGTCTGAAGACTCTGTCGTTGTTGTAGTTTATTCCGTACAGAGTCACGAATTGGTACAAATCTCTTAATTGCATCTAATCGTTCACGAGCCAATCGGGTTGTTAATGCTTCATTGACCATTATTTGAAATCAGAAACAATTTTTCAATTGTAAAACAATTTTTCAATTGTAAAACAATTTTTCAATCCCGACCTAACACCAGTGACAAAGTCACCGTGGAAGTGTTTTAACAGCTCTATCAATGATGAGGGAACTATCAAAATTGTATATAAAAATAATTAATACTGATAGTTCCCTCACTTTTTTGACATGTCGGATGATTTTTGATACCACCATGGAAGTGTTATTTCATCCTATCATTGATGGCGAAAGTATCATAATTGTATATAAAAATAATTAATACTGATATTTTCGCCACTTTTCTATTTCTAAAAAAAATGATTAATGGTCGGGCAATCAAATATGATAAATGGTCGGTCAATCAGATAATGATAAATGGTCATTCAAAATTGTTCATTTTCTTGAATTAACGCCCGTAGGTTTCTAACTTTAGAATTAACCTCCTTTTTCAATTCGTATTCGTACCCCAATTCTTTTCGTATTCGTTCTACGATGGTATACAACGGAGCGAACACACTTACGTCACTGGAAAATGCGAGAGAGTCCCGAATAGAATTCTGAATTCTTTTGATGAGCGCATACTTCTTTGGTAGCATATACTTGTTAGTGCTAACTCCGTATTCTATATCCTGAAAATCAGACATGATTTGATCAGGATTTAACCCATCTGATAGTTCAATATCCCAACTTTTCAATTTTGAAATCTCGGATAAAATGCTATTCATGTTTTCAGAATTCATTATTCTATAATAATGATATATTTCTAAATGAAAAATATGACGCATTAGACATAACTAAATCGAATTTTTTGTCCCGTCCCTTTTGAAATCGCAGATCGACAAACCCCCTCTGCAACATATCGTACTGAGGGTCTACAAATATTGAAATACTTGCCGGCTTCATATATTGATTGAAATATTTTTTCTTCGTTAGTTATCGTATTCAAAGATTTTACTGGTTTCGTTTTTTTTGAGCAATTGCCAGTCCTTCCTCGTTTGGAATTCTCACTCTGTGTGATTGCTTGCAGATTTGATAAAGAATTGTTCCTTGGATTAGAATCAATGTGATCGATAACAAAACCATCTTTGATCAATCCATGGAAACATTCAAATATGAAACGATGATTGTAATATTTCTTCTTTCCAACAGTAAACATCAAATACCCCATACCATTATCCCTCCCAACTGGGTTCTTCAGTCTACGGTTTCTTACTACACCATCACTGGATGCTTCATAATTTGTACTCACAGGGTGCTGTCTGAATTCTTGGGTCATTCGTATACTATACTATTTGTCTAATTCAATGACTGATCCATTTGCAGGGATTCATTATACATAAATCTTTCATTTAGACACTTGTTTTTAGTATAGCATGAAAGAGTTCAAGAGATTGACTTCGAAAAATGCTGAATTCAATGCTGATAAGGAGTTTAAGAGATTATTGAAAATCAATCCTAAATTTAATCTCGATAGACCCAAAAAACGTCCAAGAGACGGAAACATGAAAGAGTTTAAGAGATTATTAAAAATTAGTCCTAAATTTAATATCGATAGACCAAAAAAACGTAACAAACGTCCAAGAGACGGAAATATGAAAGAGTTTAAGAGATTATTGAAAATCAATCCTAGATTTAATCTCGATAAACCCAAAAAACGTCCAATAGACGGAAACATGAAAGAGTTTAAGAGATTATTGAAAATCAATCCTAAATTTAATCTCGATAGACCCAAAAAACGTAACAAAATCAATCCTAGATTTAATCTCGATAAACCCCAAAAACGTCCAATAGACGGAAACATGAAAGAGTTTAAGAGATTATTAAAAATTAGTCCTAAATTTAATCTCGATAAACCAAAAAAAACGTCCAAGAGATTACCCTGGAAGGATGCTCAATTCAATCTCGATATAGTTTCTAATACACCAAAGAATACAATTCTTGATAAAGCCATGATTAGTAAAATCAGAGATTGTTTTACTGAATTCAAACGTGATGGAGCATCTTATTGTTGGTCAACATTTCGAATTGATGGTGTTGTTGACGCTACCATGAATGATGAAAAAGCAGCAGTGATAATTTCACGTGTTGGGGAAAAACGGTATTTTTTCCGAATCAAATTCATTATTGAAGTCGATGGCAAATGGATTATTAGGGATAAATTTGAACCAATCCTCAAGAATAAAAAAGCTGTCATTGTGAGTAGAGATTCCAAACCAGGAATTCTAACCGGCATTGACAAACCATACTACGAAAGATCTTATCCCGTAACAGCAATGGTTTATGGGATATATCCGTTAAATGAGAAACCCGATATCGCAAAACTAGCTCCTATGAAATATTCGTCAGGGCTTAATTGTGTAGCAGAACGAATAATAGAACACTTCACACATGCATCCCGAGGAAATAAACTAACTGATCTGCGACGTAGGAAAATAACCGAGTGGGAACTGACAGTGAAACAGCATGGTGCAAAGATTTCTGATATAGCTAAATTAGAAACATCATTAAGATTTCCAATAACAGTTATGACGATAACCGGAGAGGTTTTATACGAACCGAAATATAACAAAAATGGAGCACCAATACAGATTATTGATCATAATAAACACGCGTGGACACCTGCGGTAACAGTATTTCCACGAGAACGAACCGTGAAATATATCCCTAAGGAGTTCGTCGGGGATGTTTTATATGAAGAGAGATTATTTGATGCTATTCATGCGTTGTGTAAGGATGATCCTGTGTCAGTGTGGTTACTTAGAAGTGATGAAGATCCCGAAATAGGATTCGATCAATTTGTAAAACCAAATGGTGAATTATATCGCGTTGAAGAATTAGATAATAGAATGAGAAAAATCGCTAGTGATTTTTCACCGGAGAATTCCCATGAAAAACTACTCACGGATAGTTTTACTATTCCATCAGTGGTAGCTCACTTCGCAAGAGAAAAAAACTCATGGCGTCCAACACGAAGTGATTTTCTCGAGGATGTTAAATTGAGTTGCGTCGAATTTGGTCATGGAGTATTGTGGAATACGAAATACTCACGTGATGGTATGATTTCAATTGATATAGCCGCGTGTTATCCCGGAAGTTTTCTCGGATATGGGGAATGTGCTGAGTACTTCAAACGATTTGGACACCCCACGCATGAAATGACTCGTGTTGCGATTAATGGACCATTGCCTGATTTTGATTTAACCGGATTCGCTCGTGTGATATCATTTGAATTAGCTACAGGGTTACATCCGTGTAGTTATGTTTGGCTCGGTAGACATCTATCTGAAAAGGCCTGGATGCCAATAGTGCTATTGAGATATATGATTGATTGTGGTATGCTAATATCGTTGATCATCGGTGAAGCGATTATATGCTATCGAGCTCAGAAAGAAGTTTGGCTACCACAACCCGATCTAGATCGTATAATCAGCGAACAGCGAAAACAATTCCCTGATTTCAATGAAGAACAAATCATGAATTTGTCTATGAAGTTATTTGAAATTAAAAAAGAACAAGCAAAAGATTTTGGACGAAGAATAATCGGTAAATTCACTCAAGGTGGACGGTACGACAACGCAAAATATTCTTCGCGGTTGATCATAGACGTCGCTGAATACGATTTTATTGTAGCGGATTTAATGAAACAGGGAAAACTTGTATCCCGTAAGGATGCTTTTCTATCCAATGGTGAGAAAATGGGTACGGTTGTTACCTACTGTGATGGATATAATTCCCAGTACACACATTTGAGAAGTTCAATGCTAGCCTATGCTTCTATTAATCTATTTTCGATGATAAATAGATTTCCTAATACCGCGGTTAGAGTGGCCACTGATTCGATGTATATACACAATAAGTACAAATCAGCTGTAGCTAAATTCACAGATCCCGAAGAAAATTGGGGGCGTTGGCGATTTAAAAAGGAGATGCTACATGAGTATTGTGAATCCGCAGACGTTGCCATGGATGATAAATATCTTTGTTGTAACCGTATTGAAAATCAATCAGATTTTTCTAATGCACCACCGGTATCTGATCCAGTATGTAGATACAAGACAATTTATTTAAACGGTTGTGGTGGGTCAGGAAAGACAACTCGTGCAATTGAATTATTTCGTCGGTCAACCATGATTGTGCTAACACCGACTCACAGACTCGCCAGAGAGATGATACAGCGAGGGGTAAATGCCTGTACTTACCATAGTTTCTTTCGATGGAAGGGTGACAAATGGACTCCTGAGCGTATGGGTGATAAATTCATTCCTGAAATCATAATTTGGGATGAAATATGCACAGTGTCATTAGATGTATTACAAACATTTCTTTAGTGGTTGTTAAACAAAAACACAAAAGTCGTCATGTGCGGTGATCACGGCCAACCACCACCATTTGTCGGTGCATCTCCACATGAATGGCTAAGGGGTTTTGTAGACTATTATGAAGAAATCACCACTGATTATAGATCACTTGATGAACGATTACGAGAATTCAAAGCGCTAATTAGATTACAACCGGATAGAATCCAATGCGAAATAGCGCGTGAAGTGATTTCAGAAACTCCAATGAATGATTTCTGGGAAACATGGAGACCAAATGATTTGATAATTGCAAGTAGAAAAATAGTCAGGGACACACTTCAGATGAAGTTATTTGAATTGCATAAAGAAAAATTTGCAACGCTTCCAGTACCCCTTTGTTATAGGCCATCGGATACACGAAAACAGAATATTGAAGTTGATATTCCAGGGCAAAGTGAAAAACAAATTCTCGTATTAAATGATATTGTGCTGGTTGATATCAGCGTCGTCGAAAATGCATTGCGTGCTAATAAATCCCCGTGGACGCTAGGATACGCAGCAACAATACACTCTTCACAGGGATTGACTATATCGGATACAATTGTTTGGATGGTGGATAATCACATCGAATGGTCGAATTTAGTCTATCTCGCAGTATCCAGAGTACGAAAAATAAATCAACTTCGAAGAGTTGTTTTCGATGATAATGACACAACAATAAGTGATATTGATGTTAGCATCATTAATAAAAAACTCTCCGGTTACAAACAACAGGACAAAAAAAAAACAACGAGAATTTGATATTGATGCTGAATTAATAATTACGCTGAAGAAACAACAGAATAATCACTGCGCGAGTTGCAATTGTATAATGCGTTGGCAGTATTCGGATAAGGATCCTCGCCAATTCACCGTAGACAGAAAAAATAACAATCTCGGTCATGTCAGAAACAATGTGATGTTGACTTGTCTTGAGTGCAATAGACGCAACGGTGCTAGTTAAGACCATGCGGTGGCAATTGAGTATCCTCGGGAATTACCTGTAGTTGTTGTCTAGTAAAACCCCGCTGAGGGGCAGTTGAATCCAGTTTATAGATTGCTGGTCTACCAGTTGATCGTGTTATAGTAGATATCTTATGCGTAGTGACGCTCCAAACAGGATCAGTAGCCCTTTTTCTACCCCCTTCAAGCTCTCCTGGTTCGTATAAGTACCTCACAATGACATTACTACCAAGAATTGGTTCTTTGAAATCTTTTTGTGGTTGTACGGGTATTGACTTCTTTTTAATCGCGTTGATAGGTTTCATGTTGATTGTTCTAGTAATCTCGTTATTCAGTGCAGTAATCACAGATGGTAATCTTTTAACCCATTCACGGGATCTTTTTTCTTGGATGAATTCTTTTGCGTATTGATATCCAAATAACCGCTCAGCAATCGTCCGATTAAATCGTTCGACAATGGCCTGATCGCGATGTAGCGCAGTATGCCCTCGTCGTATGGTGACATTATGATGTTTCATTGTAGATAATACTGCACCCTGAAATTCCTTGCCAGGATCAACCTGCAATAGTTTTGGCCAGTGCAGAGGACCTCGTCGATAAATCCTCTCAAATGCAGAAGCAACTTCAGTGGCTGATTTTGTTTTTAACGGTTCTGCTTCTTTGTATCGACTTGCAATATCAACAACGGTTAAAGCGTATTTGTAACCACGATCATGTGGCAGAAATAATATATCAGCCTGATGAACTTCATTAGGAGCGGTCACATCAAAATGCGAGAATTGAATTTGTTTAGGCGGTGGTAGATAAATTTGCCATAGTGCCTGTTTGGATAACCAATTAGCCGCAGTGGTTTTTTTCACTTTTGCAGCGCTAGCGAGTTTATGAACTGCTGATTAACCCTCCAGTATCCTCTTGGGGAATAATAAATAGATTCCATATTATTAATTACCGGCACCTAACATCAATTTGCTTTTCATAGCCGATTTTATTAAAAATGAAGCCAATTTTTCTTTGAAGGATTTATCAGGAATAGCATTTAACGCATGAATTAATTTCACATCTGCTAGATGCCTGTGTTGCAGATTGCTGCTTTTATAAGCAACATCATGAAGGTGACAGGCCTTATCAATGGCGTTTATTGGTTCTTCACCGGGGTTGGGTTGATTTTGATTATTGAGTCTGATATCAAGTCTGGTTCCCGGTCCACAGTAGCTATATCCCGGAAGGTGCTTTTCTCCGGGGTACTTTGCCCATGGGGTTCCAGGGAGCTTTGCCAATTTGGCTGCGATATCACCTCCTCGTTTTTTTTTAAATCAGATCTCATAGACACAAATCTAAATTTCTTTGTACCACATTGCACGCATTTACCAGAAAGCGCTGATCGGTTATTTTTAGTTGTAATCGTCGTCAAGTCATCTGTGCCAGTACGCGTTTTACACTTCACACAATATAGATCCATAATTTATGTATAGAGATATGGATATAATTGATTTTCAGCGACTAAAGCAAGAGAACCGGTTAAACATCATCCAGCGCTACCAAACTCTATCCGGATGATTATAATCGGGCCATCTGGATCCGGTAAAACGCAATTGTTACTCAATTTAATAATGAGATGGATGAAGTGGGATAAGTTGTATTTAATTGCCCCTAGCGTAGATGATCAACGATGTTATGAAGTGCTAAAAGATTTTAATGAAAACGCTTCAGAAATTAAGGGTGAGAACGCCATTGAATTTATAACCGATATCGATGAAGCACCGAGTATTGATGATATTGATGGAGATATTAACAATTTAGTCGTATACGACGATATAATGTTGGATAAACAAAAAAATCCTGCTAGGATCTTTTCCCGGGGGCGTCACAAAAACACTGACGTGATATATGTCACTCAACGCTACACTCAGGTTCCAAAAGTCATCAGAGATAACTGCAATTTATTGTCTGTATTCAACGGAGTTGATACTCATACTCTTAGAAATATATGGCAGACATGGTGTTCTGATATGGACTTCAATCAATTTCGAGATTTCTTTAGTCATGCTCAGTCAACCCCGTACGGATTCGCAACAATAAATTTGCATGATCCTCGGACACGATATCGTATCGGACTGGATCAAATATTCGGTTAAAATCATTTCTTATTTTTTGTTAACCTGTAGCAGCAGAGAGGGTGGATGACAACTAGTTGCTACCAAAATTAATTAAAAAATCGTAAAATCTCCGTTTTCATTTTTTTAGTTAAAATGAGATTTCGTAGGGAAGGCTCGTTAAGATTTCAATAAATTTTTTGTCTGAAAACGTTGTAGGGTTTGCCCCTGAGATATTTTTTTTTGGTTAAAATGAGATTATAGGACGGCTCGTTTTAGGATTTCAATCAAAAAATTGATTAAAAAATCGTAAAATCTCCGTTTTCATTTTTTTAGTTAAAATGAGATTTCGTAGGGAAGGCTCGTTTTAGGATTTCAATCGAATTTTGTTTCAAAACGTTGTAGGATTCACCCTCTTTTTTGGTTAAAATGAGATTATAGGACGGCTCGTTTTAGGATTTCAATCAAATTTTGTCTAAAAACGTTGTAGGATTCACCCTCTCTGCTGCTTGACGAATATGTGAGTTGGTACGTTAAGGCGCTTAGTTATGTCTATATCAAACAATACACTAATCAGCATGATCCATACGCACCCATGATTCACCATGACCCAATACGTTAAAGTGTTATACATTTAGAATTGCTTCATTTAATTAAGAAAACAACATTCTGGTATATTGTATTTTATTGTATTTTCTGTTCATTTAACATTCAAATCAGTTGAATGCACATAGGTCAGTTATTTCAGAATTTAATTCAGCTTATTCAAGCAGTAATTGTTCGATCGGATTCATGTAGATTACCCACTATACGCAAAAAACACTGCATGCCCAGTCCTGAATCAGACACATAAAAGGTCTATATGAAACAAGTAGCTGAGTGGAGGGAATGTGCATTGAATTGACATGAGAAGAAAAGGTGTGTAGCTTACATCCAAATGGAGTGGAAAAATAATAGCATAATGACCTATTTATTCAATGTCATTTTAACAACGTAATTAATTTTGTGAATACAGTGGGGTTATTTTTCATGTAATCTGCTGCAGGCGAAACAATAGTGACAACGAATGTGAATTCAAAGACAGCAAAAACAAATTTACATAATATGCATCGCATTTGACCGACAATTTCTTGTCATGACCGACAATCAGAACGAAGGGTTATCCTCATAACATCTAGCGTCAGATTCATTAACTGCTATCTGATTATCACCATTAAATTATTATTAAAGTCGTTGCTGGTATTGCTACTCTAACGACATATACTGTCTGCGTTACACATTATTTAAACTACTGATACAATGCTAATACACGCGCTAATACTATAACATAGTATTTTTCTACTAATTATTTTGGTAAAAATCCGAAATTCAACGCAATTTGTTTGTTCCAAATAGCAATTCAATAATTCAGACAATAATTGTAATAAATTATTACATTTTTGATCCTGAAAAAATGATCTGCTAATTTAATCTTACATATAAAATCAGCACCTATACTTTTCGACCCTCGAATCGGCAAGTATAGTGTCTCAAAGACAATACCCTTCTCAGTAACATTGAGTTGGCAACCCATGAATCTTATCCAGTATTTGAGCGCATGACGGTCCGTTTGTATGGGACCACTCTCTAGAATAGATCAGGAAGTCATTTTCATATCCCCCATTATAAGTCTCGACACGCCTTCTCAATCAGAGACAAGTTTAACTCTCTAGTGACCAATTTCAGTTTGGTATACATAATTGATAATTTCATGCCCTCTAACGTGTGGAGGAAAAGAATGTCCCGTATTAGAAGCACTACCAGTTTATGTTTAAAGGCGTCAAACGTTTTCTCCTGGTAGGTGTGGTGTCAGGATAATCGGACTGGTTAGAGTATTATGTCACATGTCTCCGGTATGGTGCATCAGTGATACACTTCATTATAAATTGCCACATTGCAGACGTCGTATCAGTATGACTGGTAAAGCGACAATTACTGCAATATGTTTATCAACATTCTACTATTACTTCGCTTTTGTTGGTACTACTCCGTTCATCATCGTTGTATCTAACATTGCTTCAGCTGTCTCTGAATGAAAGCAACCTTACTTTCGAAATAACTATTACGTTTAATGCAGATACCTAACATTCTTTCTACTGCTGCCAACAGCAACCACAACATTTGGTAAGACAAATATATCTGTGGCCATACTTAAAATAATACTTACATTTTCCATTATAATATGAATATTACAATTAACCCTTTCAACCAGGGTGAACTCTTGAACTGAGATTGACATTTTCCAATTGTTTACGTGTCAGTTTTCAGTCATATTGTTAGTAACTTAATCCGTATTTGAATGACGTCGTTTAAATGAATGTGAGTTGAAACATAAGGCATAAAAATACCTTTCTTAGTTATTGTTTTCGTCCTCCCTCCAAGGTAGTATCCGACCATTTAGACGATATGCAATAGCAGCGTTGAGTGACATATATCACGTCAGTGCTTTTATGACTGTCTCTGGAAAAAAATCCTAGCTGGATTCTTTTGATTATCTAACAAGACATCATCATAGACGACTCAATTGTCAATACCTCCATCAATATCATCAATACTCGGTGCTTCCACGAGATCGGTTATAAACTTAATAATTTCGTTGCAGGTAATTTCTACTGCCCTTATCGTTGCAATCTTTTAACACCTGGCAACATCGTTGATCGTCTACACTCGGGGCTACTAAATATAACTTGTACCATTTCAAATGTGTAATTGTCATAACAATTAACAATTGCGACTTTCCGCATCGAGATGGTCCAATGATAATCATCCGTATTGAATTGGGTAACATTGGATAGTGTTTTACTGGTTCTGGTGTTGTTGAATAATCAATTCCATTCATATCCATATACCATAAATATATTACAGATTTATATTGTGTGCGAGGTATAAGGCGTACATAGATAATTTGTCTGACACCTTCTTCCATCAGAATGATATAAATAAATTATGGAATTATGGTGTATAAATTTTGTACCAACAATTGATTTAACAATCATCTGTCCAAAATGTGTAAGCTTGTTTAAAACGTTTTAGAGGTTGTGGTGTTTTCCTGTTGAATAATCAATTATATTCATACACATATAACATAAATAAATTATGGCTCCATATGGTGTGAAATGTATGAGGCGTACTAGAACAAACAACTTGACAACAGTTACAACTAAAAATAACAGATCAGCACTGCTGGTAATTGTGTAGAATGTGGCACACAACAATTTAGATTTGTATCTATGAAATCTGGAGATGATTTAAAAACAAAAGAAGATGTGATATTGCAGCCAAGTTAGTAAAACTCGCATGAACACCATGGGCGAAGTATCCAGGAGAAAAACACCTTCCGGGTATAGTAATTGTGGACCGGGGACCAGACTTGATATCAGACTCGATGATCAAAACCAACCCCGACCCGGTGAAAACCCAATAAACGCCATTGATAAAGCGTGTCATGCTCATGATGTTGCTTATAAAAGCAGCAATCTGCAACACAAACATATCGAAGATGTGAAATTAATTCATGCGTTGAATTCTATCACTTATAAATCCTTCAAGGAAAAGTTGGCTTGAAAGGTAAATTAATGATGGGTGCTGGTAATTAATAACATCATGGAATCTTTTTATTCTTCTCCAAAAGGATACTTGGAGGGGTGAAGCTGCAATCAGCAAACTCGCTAGCGCCGCAAAGGTGAAAAATACCACTGCTGCGGATTGGTTATCCAAACAGGCGATATGGCAAATTTATCTACCACCACGTAAACAAATTAACTACTCGCATTTTGATGTCAGCGCACCTAATGAGGTTCATCAAGCTTTTATATTAAATCTGCCGCATGATGGCGTTTACAAGTAGTTGATGTTGCGAGTTGATACAAACAAGCAAAACCATTAAAGACTAAATCACCAACTGAGGTGGCTTCTGCATTTGAAAGGATTTATCGACAAGGTCCTCTGCATTGGCCAAATATATTACAAGTTGATCTTGGAAAGGAATTTCAGGGTGCAGTGTTATCAAGATGAAGCATCATAATGTCATTATCAGACGAGGACATACTGCACAACATCGGGTTCAGGCAATTGTTGAACGATTTAATCGAACACATGCTGAGCGGTTAATTGGATGTCAATACGCGAAGGAATTTATTCAGGATAAACGATCTAGTGAATGGGTCAAGAGATAACCAGGCGTAATTACCTCGCAAAATAATGAGATTACTCGAACAATCAACATGAAATCTAAGAACGCGATTGAAAATATGTATATACCCGTAATGACACAGAATGATTTTTCAAAAACACCAATACTCGTCAATGTCACTGATAGGTATTTATATGAACCAGGAGAGCTTGAAGGTTGCAAAAAAAGAGCTACTGATTCTGTTTGGAGTGTTACTAAGCATAAAATGTCTAGTATAACAGATCTACGGGTAGACCGCCAGTCTATATATTGGATTTAACTGATCCCCAGCGTGGGTTTACTCGTGAACAGCTACAAGCAATACCCGAGTATACTCAATTACCGCCGCATGGTCTTAACTAGTCCTTTTGCGTCTGTTGCACACAAGAGAAGTCAGCATCACATTATCTCTGGTATGACTAATACTGCTATTTTTTCTGTCTACGGTAAATTGTCGAGAGTCCTTATCCGACCAACACCAACACCAATTCATTTTACAATAAAAACTCGCGCAGTGATTATTCTATTTTTATTTTTGTTTCATCAATGTCAAATTGTCTATTATTGGTTTATCCTGTTGCTTATAACCAGAGTGTTTTTTATGATTATATCATCGCTGACAAGATCAATTATTGTTGTGTTCTTATAATCTAAAACAACTCTTCGATGTTGATTTATTCTTCGTACTCTGGATACCGCAAGATAAACTAAATTCGACCACTCGATGCGGTTATCTATGATCCAAACAAATGTATCTGATATAGTCAATCCCTGTGAAGAATGTGTTGTCGCTGCGGAACCTAGCGCCTATGGGGATTTATCAGCACGCAATGCATCTTCGACGACATTGATTTCAACCAGCACAATATCATTTGATACGAGAATTTGCTTTTCGGTCAAGCCTGGAATATCAAATTCAATCTTCTGTTTTCGTGTATCTTAGGGTCTATAACACAGCGGAACTGGAAGTGTTGCAAATTTGTCTTGATGCATGGTAAATAGCTTCATCTGAAGTGTGTCTCTGACTATTTCTCTACTTGCCACAATCAAATCTTTTGGTCTCCACGCTTCCCAGAAATCAGTTAATGGGGTTTCATCTCGTTGTGGAGGGCTTCAGTACGGTATAATTCGCCATTGTGTATTACAAATTGATCTAATTTACCAAATTCCGTCTAATAAAACTGTGAAATAACAACACTGACACATGTTCCTTTTAACTTAACTGAGAAATAATATCAAATAGATTTCCAGTGTAATATTGTATGGTTCTATTCCGCGGAAATATTGTTACTGCAGGTGTCCATGCGTGTTCGTTATGATCAATAATTTTGATTGGAGCTTTTTTTGATTTATATTTTGATTTGTGTAATACCTCTCCTGTCACCGTCATTACGGTTATTGGGAATCTTAATGATGTTTCTAATTTGGTTTTATCTTGAATTGTTGCTCCATTCATTCTAACTGTCAATTCCCATTCATATATTTTTTTCCTCTAAGACCTGTCAGTTTGTTTCCACGCAACTCATTTGTGAAGTGTTCTAGAATTCGTTCTGCTACACAATTTGACGATGACAGTTTCATTTGTTTTAATGTTTTGATACACGGTGTATCATTTATCGGATAGATCCCATAAACAACTGCTGTTACAGGATATCATCTCTCGTAATACTGTTCATCAATCCCAGTCAGAATTCCTGGTTTGGAATACTGACTCATTGTGACAGTTCTCTTATTATTCAGGATGGGTTCAAATTTTTCTCGAATAATTCAATTTCACCTTTCCGATAATGAATTTCATTTTTAAAAATACCGTTTCTGGTCAAGATGTGAGATTATCACTGCTTCTCTGTTATCATTCATAGCAGTATCAACATTACCATCAAATTGAAATGTTGACCAACAGTGACATGCTCCATCGCTCTTGAATTCATTGCAACCATCACGGATTTTACCTATCATGCTTCTGTCACTTATTAGACCCTTTTGTACATCTACGGAGACTCTATTGGGATTGAATTTAGCATTTTTTAAAGGTGTAATACTCGATAATCTCTCGAACTCCGCCATAGTATAATTAAAACAAGTATTTAATAAAGAATTATTATATAATGAATCATTGCAAATGGTTGATGATAGGATCAGTAAACGCTTGTAACAAATCATGCAGAAATGAGTTCTATGGATATCATTTACAGAGCGTTCGTCGTGGAAGTTTAGGTCCGCTACCTTGCATACGATGTGTGGGTAGGTGTGAGAGGAAAATCGCAAGTGTGTCTCAGTTGTGGTGGTAAACGATACAGAGAGTTGAAGCGTTAGTATGATAAACGAGTCAAGGACTCCATCAATGACTCTGACTCTGACTGTTCTCGACAGTGTCAAGGATACAATCATAAGAACACCTCAAGACTACATTGAAAGATTCCCGAGTAATGTTATGATTAAACCAAATAATGAATTAGACAATAATATTATAATATATAAATGAACCATGAATTTCAACCGCATCCTGTGATCAGCAATTATGAAGCGTCTCGTGACGGTGATGTCAGACATCGAAGACTGAAGAACACAGTTTGTGTTGTGAGTAATCAAGGATATTTGAGGTTTACTGCTGGGAAGAAGATATACCATAAATGGTATTAAGACCGATAATTCTTTAGACACTTTAAGAGCTGTTACACAAAGTGAGAATACTGCATCTGGGTAAACTGGTATTTATAACTCAATTGGGAACAGACTTATAAAATCATTTAATACAGAACATAACGAGCAGAGGGTATTTCAATAAATGAATGAAGCCGATAGGTATTTCGATATTTGTATACCCTCAGTACGACGCGTTGCAGAACGAGAACAGTATTTTGCGTTTTCTAAGCGGTTTAAAACTGAATTCAATTCATTTAGATATAACACAAGTTGTATGACTCGTGTGTGTAGTTTTGAAACATCGATATGAGTTACAAATTGCATTGGGTTTTTTGAAACACTGTCACCTGACCTTATGAGTTTTTCCGATTACTGTGTTGGTTTTACCGACCATGATTCTAAATGGAAATAATCAATTATCCGTTTTGTAAGAAAATGAAACAAATACGCAGTATTTACAAAACGTTGTATTCTATTTTTTTTTTATGTTTTTCAAGTATCGGTCTTTTTTTGATATTTTCAATAATCATTATTAGGTATACGAAAGATATATAGAAATACACACCACTTTATTGGCTTTCATGTATTTGTTAGGTTATATACCATGCCGTCTATTATATTATTGGGCTTTAGCGAAACTCAAAATATGAAACCAATCATGCGTCACACACTATCACACGATGTGTGAATGCCTTTTGTATTCGTACAACCTGGGATGATTTTGTGGGTTGTATGATTGGGTTCAATTTGAGTGTAGACCATCCCCGTCCATTGCCATCCTATCATTCATTGTAAATATCATACCATTGTCATTGTATAATCCATTGTTATATGTTGTATTGTCTTGTGCTGTCCTATATATCAAATATGTAATTAATTGTAAATAATTGTATATATGTATATATGTATATATCATGTGACGTCCATTCACTAAGCATATCATCTTGGAGTTCTAATCCGGTATTTGACGAGTTAGATCTCCTCTTGGAGACTATGTTTCGTGGTATCTCTGGGCCCGGTCAGATGTGAATAACACTTGAGGGGTTCCTACGGGATGTGTTGTCTTATATATGTAACCTCTGGGCTCCTTCGATGTGAATAACACCTGAAGGGTACCAAATGGGGTTTTCATATATATATCTAGGCGTATTAAGATGTGAACACACCTAATTACGAATGGAACTTCATCATCGATTATAATCCTCATATATATCTCTTGGCGCGCTAAGATGTAAATACTCCTTAGCCCGAATGGAATTCATACAAAAATGGGTCAAAATTGACCGCAATTGTTTTGTTTATGTATGATATCACATATTATCAATATATAGTCTTATATATATATATATATATATATATATATATATATAGATAGATAGATAGATAGATAGATAGATATGAATTCTGAATATATCAGTGAGATCATAACCGAGATTTCAAATTTTAAAAAGTCAAGGAATTCGATTGTCAGATAAATTAAATTTTAAAGATATTGAAAATAATATCTGAAGAAATAGATATACACTGCCAGTGTCATACGCTTTCATTAAACGAATCAAGCACTCGATGTATGATTCGTTCATATGTGAACATGACGAAAGCAAGTTTGCCCCGTTTTTTACTTTTGTGGAAAAAATCAGGAAAGAATTAGGAAATGAATATGAACTCAAAGGCGCAGTTAATTCAAAAATCAAGAATATACAAATGATTATCCGCCAAACCGAGAAATGTCCATTGGCAGCCTCAACATAGTTAAAACTCATCATGGATCGACATGTACATTACTCGTACCTGTTTGCAAGTAAACAATAGACATGTGCGCTTATTCACCCTAAACTATAGTGTATTTCTTTCATCAATGGGTGACTTTATTACGACACGGAAGTAATTGTCGGGTGAGTGAGCAATCTTCGGATTTTATTTTATTTATTAACCGCTAAAATATTTTTTTTTGGTTGTTTTTGGTCATTTTAGTTATTATTTTTCGTTATTTTAGTATTTTTTTTTTGATGATTTTTAGTCATTTTTCTCTGCCGGTGAGTTTAAAAAATAGGGTCAACTGATTGACGCTCTCTAATGAATCATTTAGAAATTTTTCTCATTAAAAATAATTTATGATTTTCAGATCAAACATAACCAGAAAAAAAACAAAAGAAAAATCACCAAAAACGATTAAAAATGTAGAAAAATCCTGATTTGATCAGTCTGGTCAAATGGTCAATTTTCTCTAAGTGATTAATTTACAGATTTTTTCATTAAATATTGGTTATGGTTACTGGTGACAAAGTCACTGCATTTAGATTGAGTATTTATTAATAATGGTAAATTAATCGCTAACAACTAGATTAACACGCGAACGGTTAGCCTCAATTAAGAAATTTATCCCCATTGGAGATTCAGTTTGAGAGAAATTGCAAGCTAGGCAGGCGTTTCAGACTGCATTTACAGCAATAACAGAGGAATTATTTAAACCAAGAACCACAACAAGCAAAGATGTAAAATCGGCCACTGAAAGAGAGATATGGGGAGATGTCCCAAGATAGGGAAAAGAAAAGAAGAGCTTTTTCTTGGTGTTCTTGAAAAAATAGCAACGAGATCTAAGCAATCAAAAAAATCTTTAAAAACACTTCCTGGTGATATAATAACCTCTATAGGACAACAGGAACAACAAGAACGAGAACAACGTGTACAACGAGAACAAGAACCATTTGAACAAGAATAAGAGGGTTATATTGAACAACAACAGGGTGCTACTGTTGAAGAAAAAAAAATGACAAATTTCGAAATGGAGGAGGGAATACAGACCTCAAGAGATAATTCCGAAAGAAGTGATAACTAAATTTAAAGATTACACGGATGATGAATTAGCTGGTTTTGTTGTTAAAAATTATAGAAAGAAAAAAGGGACAAATATATAAACGATGGACTTGAAACATCCGTAAAAGACTTTGACACCTGGAAAAATAAAGTATATTTGGCAAAACTTGATGGAATTAGAATATCAAGAGATAATAATTATAATTCGTATTTGGATAAAATAAAAAGAATAAAGAGTGGTCAACCACTATATGATCGAGACGAAGATGATTATGATGCACAGGGTGCAACTGGCTATAGTAGTAGTAGTAAGGGAGGGATTTTCTCAGAGTGGAACTCAAAGAGGGATTTCAGGTAGTGGTTTAATCAGTTGTCCTAGTAATATTCTCGGGGATATATCACGATTAGAAATTCTCATACGAGATAAACGAGCTGGAAATAACTCACAGGAAGTAATACATGAAGCAGCTGATACCTGCAGACGACTATTTGAGGGTGGCATGATGGATATTGATGTATATCGAGGGTTTATTGATGAGTAAGCCGAAAGCAAAGGGACTTTTACGGTTATCATATTGACTATTTTGATGACTTCGTCATTCGATTAGATAAATATCATTTAAATAGGATGATCATACACTACAACCACGATAAAAAAAACTATGGTATATGTAGTAAACTCACGATTGCCAGTTTACAGAGCGTACTATGGTGATGGTCTTGGCAATACCATTGCAGAGTTATTTTCAATAATGGCTCCAAAAGTACCGTCAAAACAATTATCAATGAAAGCCATTGATATCATTCCTGATAAAGGTTACTGGTGACAAAGTCACTGCATTTGGATTGAGTATTTATTAGGCATTAGCGATGTTGGAGATGTTGCCGGGAATGCGTTTTCCGTCGCGAAGGAAAAACTATTGTCATTTGTTCGACGAAGAAAACCAGTGATGAAGTAATCGCTGCCATCTACGGAAGTGATGCCTGCAAGTGTTAGTAAAATAATAAACTAAGCAGTGGATCAGAAATAAGCATCGTTGGCGACTTCGTCGTTGGCCAATCATGCATATGAGGCACAGATAAATAATATTGCAAACATGATAGTGGAAGGCGGCCTGAAACCACGACGAAATCCACGAGCAAAATCATGATTTTGATCGAGGAATATATAATAAAATGTTCAAACGGACATCTGATGCAGCCTTTGATATGGACGCCCCAGTACGCAAAGATGATTCTGTACAGGACTTTCAATATTATTCCTATCATGCAGTACAGCCGGATATTCGATCAAGAATTTAACTTCAAGTCCAGTACACCAGTAAATACTTTTTGCCTTGTGAAGCATTTATTGAAGTAGAAGTAGAACTCGTAACAAATGTTGCAGCTAATACTCCATATGCAGATGACCCAAATATCCGAGTTGGTTTTGATAATAATGGTATCATGGCGCTATTTGACAGTGCAAGATATACGATTGATGGAAAAGAGATTGAAACCATAGCAAGTGATGTTGATGTTGCAACTACACTAAATGGGTTGGCAAGATATTCGATGATTATACAACATCAGCAGGTCCGGATGTGATGTTTTCTAAAGATATTACTGATCACCCTGAACACATTCAGTATATTAAATTACGGACACCAAGAGATACCGCATCTGATCAACGACCAGATGATGTTGAACACCAAGGAAGACCGGCTGCAGCCTTTGATGTTATAAAAAGTACTAATGATACTTACAACATGGGATTTGCAACACGCATAGCAGCGTTGCAAGGACAGTGTCGAAAAGTTTCATCCGCGATTCCACTGCATCATATTTTCGGATTCTGCAGACATTTTAGAAAAGTTATATATGGAGCGAAGCATACAATAGCACTCGTGCGAAAAGGAACTGATAATGCTGCAATCTGGCGTGGTGCTGGTGTTGATGCGAGTAAAGTTATTTTAACAAAACTAATGTTATGAATGCCAGTAATGATCTCATCAATTACCGTAGAAGATCGGTTGCTATCATTTATGAATCAGGGAGGAAAATCGTTACTAAGTTGGCTAACAACAACAACGGACATTAATCAATAAGCTCATAACGGTACATTCACATGGCAATTGGCATCAAAACAAGGCGATACGTCCCACGGCATATATTTATTGCGTTACAGAACACGCAGCCATATGATATTGGATCAATTAGGCGTTACTGAGGTTTCGCTTAAAATAATTGGCCGGCTGGAACCAAACGAGGATGTACAACTTAATGACGGTCAAAGCCATATTGCACGCGCGTATCATCCCTTGTTGTCATATATGGGTCGTGATCAAAACGTTGACACTGGTCTACAAATATCTCAATTGGATTTAAAATAATCATATCCGATCTATTATTTTTCCCTGGAACATCTTGATTGAGGTAACCAGACATTCCGTAGTTGATATATACTTTAGAGCTACTATAGCCCCTGGTGGTATTGCTAATTTTAGAGCAGTTGCTGTCATTCTCAGCGACAAATCAATGCTATTCGAAGTTGATGCACCAGTGGTAAATATGTAACAATTAGATCATTTTGAAAACAATAGTGTTTTTTATAGTAAGATGTCACACAGTGTTGTTAGTGTTACATTGACCTCTGGTCAAATTAAACAATTGCAATCATAATGAGCTAAATAATGTGGAACCATGATATGGTTGAAACACAATAAGATATCTGGTGGTCAGAAGAAATTTTCGCTGACAACTCGTCAGATAAAACACTTTATTGATGCTTTTAAAGATAAAAAGTGTATTCAGATCACACTCTCTGCAGCTGCGATTAAAAACATGATAAAATCAGGTGGTGAATTTCCGCAATTAGCTGCGATTTCAACCTTAACTTCAGCTGGCACAGCCACCTCGTTGAGAACCGCTGGAGCGCTTGGTGCAAAAGCAGTACACAGTATTGCTCAATCATATGAACCAAGAATGGGAGGGGATACAAAAAAGGGTAAGTGTCTAAGATTACCAGGAACTCCGTATTCATGGTACAGCGGAAAAGGCCTGAGAATACCAGGAACAGTTTATTAACAACAATAGTTCCAATGTCAAATTTTGATTTACTCGATGCTGCTAAAAAACTAGCGATACAAAAACTTTAGAGGTGTTTTTATGAGAGGTCAGTTGCCGTCACAACCAAACAACACTGAAACCGGTATCATTAATCTCGATAATAGCACCGGACCTGGAACCCACTGGGTCGCATACGCGACTGATTTGCGTGCAATTGTTTATTTCGATTCATATGGGCTAGAACCGCCTAAAGAATTTACGCGTTATGTAAACCACTTAAAAACTCCTATCTTGTATTCTACGCTACCAACACAGAAAATGAATGACCCACCAATATGCGGCATAGAAGTATTAAATGTCCTCAACGCTATTTCATCATCGGGGAAACCACCTCATCGAACCGTACACGAATATACGAGAATTCGCATTTTAGAGAGAAATTATATAAAATAACATGATTAATATTTGGGGAAGATCTGTATCAAGCCTGAAAAAACATCCACGTAAATATCTGCGGTGATGTAAAAAAAAAAACGAAGATGAAATATCCGAGATGCTAAACCTCGCAAGTGTTGATCCCAATGAAATAGTCGTATTTCAAGATCGTCAGGGAAAATTGAAAACGAGTAATGTTTCCCTTGATGATATTTTAGTTAAACGACGAGACGCAGTAGAAGATACTATCGCGTAGTTTTCTGATACGGATAAACTCAGACCGCGTGTACTTATTTCGACGCTCACAGGTAAATTAGCAACGCTCGGTGATAATTATTCATCAATGATAGAATTAAGAAAAATAACTACGCGATGAATATGACGACCATATAACTAAATTCGATCAGTTTTCTAAATTACAAATAAATATAATTGACAATATTGACAAACATCTATTAGATTTCCTTGGAAATCCACCTAAACTCACGGAGATAAAAACAACTATATTAGAATTTGCTACACGTCAATCCAGATATGAATTACGCGTAAATTAGCTTTCAACTTTTCATAAAAACATCATAGATAAATTTCTTGGAGTCCCATTTTGATAAACGTGAATTTAAACTCCCTGATATTAGAAAATCCATCGATGATCGTAAGGCAACCAGTAATGAAATGCCCGCGATTAATCGACGAATAGAAGCTGTCAACGCTGATATTAAAACGACCAGCGAAAGAGTAAAAATTAATCATGAGAAAAATATAAACTCGGTATATACAATCCAACACGGATCATTTACTTCAATACCTACAAACATCAAATTAGATATCAGCGCGACCGTCAAAGGTATTTATCGATTAACACTAGTGACACCGACTCAATTTAATATTTCATCAACGAGTTCATCTGGGGTCAACAATACGATATCAATGATCATCGACAAAGGAACTACTGAACAATTCACAATAGCATCCACTGATAATAATTTGGCTAGGGTTACAGTAACATGATATGTGGAATTCGTACCGGATTTAAGTAAACAACTAAATTGAATTATATTTAAAAAACACTAGTGTTTTCAAAATAAAATGTCATTACTAATGATTTTATCATCACAGTATCGCTATGATCAGGTTAGATAATTTCAAACTAAACACAAAACCCTCACTGAGGAGTACTAAACAAAAATAAAAAAATACCGACGACAAATCACCCCAGTTGATTTTACCGTGTATCAGGTGTAATCACCGGAGCCAGAATTATACTTTTATCGGTGACAATTATTGTCCCGATAGCAATTCGATTATAACAAAAAAAGATATAATTGTGTATTCAGCGCAAACTGCAAGATCACGTAATCAAGTTCCATGTTGAGTCCACTGCATACTTACAATTATCATCGGTGATATCATCGTCACTCGATGATACATTAATATCAGATAGTGAGTACGCAGGAATGGTACTTGTATATGATTCCGCGATGTCAAGATTAGAAAAGCAACGTGAGTATAATAACAATGGCAACATCGCAAGAACTACTTCAACGAATAGCAGAAAACATAACCCCAGTGAAAACTAGCATGATTTCAATAACCTCAACGAATTTTGAATTCAGTGTGAATTTCCCTACTGCGATTCCAGTGAAAGAGATAGCGTTAGCAAAACTACGAATATACCATAGTTGGCCAAATATTAGATCACAGGCATTTGGTGGTCAACAACCAAATAATTCCCTGGTGTTTGCGAGTAAGAATAAACAAAACGGAACTCCAGACTGGAACGTTGTTTCATTACCATCTGGGTCATACCAAATCGAACAAATGAATAATGAATTCCAACGCATAATAAAATCCATTACTGGAAAAAAAAACGAAAATCGCTATAACAGTTCATGAACCAACATTATCATTTGCCCTTGAGATAAACTCACATGGTATGTCTAGACATCTATCAGAGTTCTATAAGAACAATAATAGAGTGGACTGAAAAAACACCTCCACCTGAACCATACAAATTGGATTATGTCACGGATAAACAATCAAACCACGAATTCACCCCATCATATCGAGAACACCTCCTAAAAAAATAAACACTTCCGGGTCACAATCTTTTTTACCCTAATCAGAATTATGGTCTTTGGAGATTTGTTATTGGACCGAATCCAGAAATAAATTATATAGAAATTTAACAAGTAAATTTATTGAATAATTTACAGAGATCAATCAAGAACACAGTCGACAACTACAACAACTAGAACAGGCTTTTCGTGAATCTAATCAAAGTGAAATCATTAAACAAATTTAAAAATTAAATCAGTTTGTATCAGACATGGACGATATTTACAAGAAAATAAGTCAAGTAATTATTCATGCTGATACTAAAAACAATCTCTCTAACAAACTTATTTAATCCTATACAATATAACAGAAGCTGATCTACCAAATTTCAAGTTTCTGGGATATAACTCAGACGAACTAAAAAAATATGTTAATGATCTTATCAATGAAAAAATTACTATGATACTCCCAGCATGGAGACAGCAACACAAAGGTCCAACTATCCTCAAACATAATAATGACCCAGATGGTGGCGGTAGGCATATCGCTCCGCTCAACGTAAATATATAAATTGAACATGTGATGTTATCGAAGGAAGCTATCAAATAAATCTCGAAAGATCGAAACAAGCCCAGCAAGGATATATTCTATATTCATTTGCACCACCAGCTCCTCCAGGGTTTCTAAGTATTGAGAATCCAACTAATCCTGTCTATATGCGATGTCATAATTATTGACTAACGAGAATTAATTTTAAACTCACTGACCAGTGCAATAATCCAATTGATTTAAGAGGTCAAGTTTTACAAATAAATCTGTTTGTAAAACCTTAAGGACTTTCTTCCTATATTGCTAGCAATTTCAAGGATTTTTAACCCGAATAGCAGCAGGCAGGGTGCAATAACGACTTTTTTACGATTTACGGGGAAACCTTGGTTTGCTAAAAAGACTCTCTTTTACGATTTTGGAGGAAGCCTTGGTTTGGCAAATGGAATCCTCTATAAAAGGTTGTCCAATTCGCCTCACCCCCTGCTACAACGATATTTGTCTGCATACAAGTTATTATGTGATTTATAATATATATGCATGAGTCAATATATTTCTTCTCTAAAGTAAAACTGTTTGGCTTTTGTTTTTGGTTTAGTTCTTGATGCGTTGTAAGATTTCGTATGTTCAGTAAGTTACCTTTTCTTTAAATTATTGGTAATTTGAACTACCGTTTGAATATTGTTTTAGCTAATATATTGTTCATTGTTTGACATGTTTTACTGTAAATGTTCCATTGGTCATAGGGCCGATTCCCTGGTCAATCAACTCTTTGAAGGAACATTGTAAATTTTTTCAGGTTAATAGCCCACATTCTTAATTACAGAATGACGAACAATATTTGGTGTTCATTGCAGACGAACCCGTTCACTCTTGGTTTCGTTTTTTTCTTTTTCTAAATCAATTTAAAATAGTCATACATACATTAAAATATCCTTTAATGATAATCATTTTCCACGAAAACATAGTTTAATATTATCCAGATAAGGTGCAAACGTTTGACCGCAGAACGATAAAAAACACGATTTATGGCAAATAGCTTGTAGATCATTAGGTAATCTCACTTTTAATTGTATCTCCTGAATATTCATGATATATCAAATACACATATGAATAAATGGCCAGAGTTGAAAACTGACGGAACAATAGCTTTACTGACTATATAATGATGCACTAGACACATGTAACTCAAACCTATATAATGATGAGTAACACATGTCGTATCCTATCTTTTAAGAAAACGTTATCATCTAAATTATCAAGGAATCTTTGTGCAAGTGGAGAATGCTACGTTGATGCAATTTACATGATTATTATCTCATGAGTGATACATTGATGCTTTGCATATGAGTAGTATATCATGAATGATACATTGATATTATGTGTATGAACATTACTTCTTGAATGATACATTGATGATATGTAAATGAGTAGTATATCATGAATGATACCCTAATGTTATGTGTATGAACAGTACATCTTGAATGATACATTGTTGATATGTGAATGAGTAGTATATCATGAATGATACATTTATGAAAAAGGAATAAGCATTATGTCATGAATGATACTCTGATGATATGTACCTTATTATTATATCATGAATGTTACATTAATGATATGGAAATAACTATTACAACATGAATGTTACATTAAATGATATGAAAATTACTATTACATCATGAATGTTACATTAATGCTATGGAAATAACTATTACAACATGAATGTTACATTAATGATAAGAAAATAACCATTATATCATGAATGTTACATTAATGATATGGAAATAACTATTACATCATGACTGTTACATTAATGATATGGAAATAACTATTACATCATGAATGCTACATTAATGATTCGGAAAAAATTATTAGAACATGAATCATTCATTGATGATATGTCCATGAGTATTATATCATGAATGATACATTTATGAAAAAGGAATAAGCATTATATCATAAATGACACCCTGATTAGATGTACCTTATTATTACATCATGAATGTTACATTAATAAGGAAATAATTATTACATCATGAATATTACATTAATGATATGAAAATAACTATTACATCATGAATCATTCATTAATTATATGTACATGAGTATTAGTTCATAAATGATACATTGCAGATATGTGCATGACTATCCCATTATAAATGATACATCGATGAAATTTACATGAATATTACATCATGAATGCTACATTGATGATATTTACATGTGTGCTATGTCATGAATTATGCATTGATGATATGTATATGAATCCAATATAATGAATGATGCATTGATGGAATACACCTAACTTTTACATCAAAACTAAGACACTGACTATTACATTACAATGATACATGGCTGTTATGAGCATTACTATAACATCATGAATGAAAAATTGATGAAATATACATGAATAATACGTTCTAAATGACATATTGATGACATTTACGTGAATATTTCGTCCTGAATGACACATTGATGGTATGTGTCAATGACACATTGATGGTATTATATATGATTAACACGTGAAAATAACCTTCTTGTGTAGGTACGTTAATTTGTTTTTGAGTTGGCTTTTTATCAAGATTAGAGGACAAGTTTTATGAACTTGATCTTACTGGAAAATTATATGTATGTATATATGTATGCATGCATGCATGCATGCATGTATGTATGTATGTATGTATGTATGTATGTATGTATGTATGTATGTATGTATGTATGTATGTATGTATGTATGTATGTATGTATGTATGTATGTATGTATGTATGTATGTATGTATGTATGTATGTATGTATGTATGTATGTATGTATGTATGTATGTATGTTTGTATGTATGAATGTATGTATATATGTATGTATGTATGTATGTATGTATGTATGTATGTATGTATGTATGTATGTATGTATGTATGTATGTATGTATGTATGTATGTATGTATGTATGTAGTATGTATGTATGTATGTATGTATGTATGTATGTATGTATGTATGTATGTATGTATGTATGTATGTATGTATGTATGTATGTATGTATGTATGTATGTATGTATGTATGTATGTAGTATGTATGTATGTATGTATGTATGTATGTATGTATGTATGTATGTATGTATGTATGTATGTATGTATGTATGTATGTATGTATGTATGACTTTATTTCCTCTTCAACAGAGATTACATCAGATTAATCAAATTCAAGATAATACAAAATCATGAAATACAACTGAAAAGTGTATAAAATAAATGGTGAAACGTATACGATTGTAATTATCAATGTAGTTCTTTCTACATGACATGTGATTATGCCTACATACATATATACATGCACACACACACATAAACGTACACACACACACATACACATACACGCACAAACACATACACACATACACACATCCATACATATATATGTGGAACAACATGAAACCATTCTCAAATGAAAAAAGATAGGAAATGGTGACATTCTTATATTATATAAGACAGAAAGCATTATATCTCCGTGATCTGTCATACAACAACATTGCGTTATTTGACAAGAACAGGATTGCCTTTTGTTTTTGCTTGGTTTATTTTAAAATTAATTAATTTATTTATTTAGCTTAACTACTGTATATTGATGTTATGATATGACAAGTTGTTTGAGAGTAGAGCATACATTTTATTGTAAAATGAGGTTATGCTTTCTGCCGTTACCAACATGAGTTTATCCAATACGTCATCGTCGATACACGACAAGCAATCTACTCTGCTTCCAAGAAGTGCCTCCAATAGTATATCGTCTTCTTGATTGAATAAAATAACCCCGTCTCTCACCTCTAAAGTGTCAATCACCCTCTCAAAGAAGACGTTTCGTTCTTCAAGTAGCATTTCACAACCTAAGATAAGATGTTTCGCTCTGTCGTCAGTCTCTTTTCCGCAGAGTTTGCATATCATAACTTTTCCAACAGGTATGATATATAGTTTCACTATTTCAGAGAGAGGCCATACCATAGATGTAAATTTATGCCCAAGAAACCGTATACTGCTTGGTTTTAAGTCCAAATGAATGTTTCTGAAGTGAATTAAATCGCCCCTTAGCTCAATATCTGTATTCCAGGTTGATTCTTCAAGTTTTTAATATTATCAATAATATTCCGATTCCAAACAAGTTTTCCTTGGGTTTGTACTCTTACTGCATAGTCTAAGAGAATACTTCCCATACCATATTTCTTGAATATTGTGTTAATATCTGCTATAAACCCCGTCTGTGTTAGCGGGTTGGTCAAGTACTGACATAAGCGCAAAATGAAATTCTTTTTCCAGATAAGAGTCCAATCGCCCCTACACAGCCGGATGAAAATAACACAATTTCATCTTATCTATGTATGCTTCCATTGACCAGAGTCCTAAGGTACAACGCGTTGCCTCTGTGGGCGAATATTTATCGAAAGCTTGCATACGTCGCGCTGCATATCTCTGACAGAGCTCAAGTTCTTCTATATTGGTGCTTGTCATATTCGACCATAATTCACATCCATATAGGACTGCGGGTAGAATGATTCTTTTCCAGATTTTTATACTTCCTAGAGGGTTCATTCCCTCGTTTCTGATACCAATAAAATAAAAAGTGTTTAATAAGTGTTTACCTTTATCGCATGCTTCTTTTATCGCGTCATTAGGTTTAAAGTTGTACATTAGAGGTATGCCGGCATATTTCTTACTTTTGACTACTGGAATTGGCGATTTTTGGAATAGAAAAGAAGGGATATCAGTTCTTCTTTTGTTTGTAAAGAGGATGCTGCAACTTTTATCGGCGTTATATTTCAATCTCCACCTTTTCACATAATTAGAGATTGTATCGAGCAGATTCTGCATCGAATGATGCGAATTAGCCATTACAGTTGTTTCATCCACGGCAGGTGGAGATCGACAAGTTTTAGGCCTCGCAAAGTGTGATCTAAATCACTGATCAAATCGTCTATCATAACGAGAAAGAACCAAGCGGACAAGATACGACCCTGTCCTACACTTTGTTTAATATTGAAATATTAGGACAATTTGCCCGCAAATAAAACAGAACTGGTCACTCCCTTAAACGAGTCTTTCATTATGCGCCACGTCTTCCCTTTTATGCCAAGTTTGTACAGCTTGTAAAATAACCCATTGTACCAGACTGTATTGAATGCCTTAGCATTATCAAGAAATGTTGCATAGACAGGAGTATCTTTATCCATATAGTAGCATATTGATTCTTTGATACAAAACGCTGCAGTGATGCTACCACAATTATTCCTAAACCCTTGTTGCAATGGATTTGGAAAATTAATATGCTTAGAAAATATAAGTAGTCTATTATATATAATTCGCTCTAGGAGTTTCTGAAGCACTGGAACTATAGTTATATCACGGTAATTATTTATATCTAATTTGCTTTTAACCCCTCCTTTAAATATTGGTATTACTAAACCTTGCTTAAAATGGCATGGGTTCTCCTCGGCCTCGTACTCCTTTTCGAAGGCAGTTTCAAGTAACTGTACACTGCTTTGAGTGTCCGCAAACAGTAAATGCTCGTAAACAATACCGTCGTGACCACATTGCTTATCTTTATTGAGAGAACTAATTGCACAACTGATTTTTTCTCTGTTGTGGGAATTTTGTCAACAGCTTCATCAAAGTGGGAATGGGTTTCTCTACTCTGCTTTTTAACCTCTGCTAAAACCATCTGGTAATGATTCCCATCGTACATATAGGTATTGTCAGGTAGTGACAAATTGGAAAAATGATTTGCCCATAAATCTCTTATAGAGTCGTGGTCGCGTACGATTTTTCCGTTAGATTCAATTTTGTATATGTAATCACGTTTATGTCTTTTATTACGTATAAAATTATAGGAAGTGGAAATATCGAGCTCTGCAGCCTTTTCAAGCTCACTGAACTGTTCTCTATAACACATTTCTTTTGCTCTCAGTAACTCTTTTTCAAACAGTTTCTTTGCTTTCTTATAGTTCGCGTATGGCTGAAATTCCCCTCCTCTTGGCCTACCATGAGAGATCCATACCCTACGTTTCATGCTCATTTCTGTATGAAACTTTTTTACTTTTAGTAGTTTCCAATAGGGGTTAGCGTACGGGCAAAACCTTTTTATGGGCAGAAACCTAGAAGCTGCGTCATGTAAGATCTTTACCGTGTCTTGAATAATACATTAAATATCAACATTTGTCACTAGTTCTGCCTTATGCAGTTGCGCTAAAAATGCATTGCGTGTTGCTTCCTTATAGCTATTTATTTGTTCTGCCGATGCTTTCTTCCAATTAATGAAGGGAATTATATGTTTATCAGCCACGATTATTTTATATGCAAAAGGAATAACCAACCCTATTTTACAGGATGATGATCTGAAATGTTCAAAGGATGGTCATCAATTATTTCGGCCTTAAGCACTAAATCGAATTTGGTTTTTTGCAATAGTATATGGTCTATCAACGATTTGGATTTACCATCGATTGAAACAAATGTAAAGTCAGGCCCTTCACAATTAGATTGACTATTAACGGATATTAAGTGCCTATCGGTCAGAAACGTTTCTAGAATAGCGCCTCTAGCGTTTGTTGTTAGACAGTTCGTTTTGGAGCTAGGCAGTGAACTCAACTGGCCATTGAAGTCTACCGCGAGTATGGGAATGCCTTCTTTACAGAACATATCAAACTGGTTCTTTAATTCTTCCATTGTTTCATAGTAACTTGTAATAGGAAAATTAGTTGATGGCAAAAGTGCTCCGAATACAAAATATTTCAATTTATCATTTTATATTATTTCTATCCCTAAGACTCTATCGCTGCCGACGCTCAAAAAAGGATTAACGCAGAGTGACTACCTATATAGGATTGCTATTCCACCAAACCCTTTATGTCTTATCCTTTCTTCAAAATTCACTTTTAGCCTATTGTCAGAGCGTGAGAATGATTTAAACTGTGGATGCAAAGTATCTAAGAAGTTGAGTTGCTCAGGAAGAAGCCAGTGCTCAGTAAGCACTGCAATATCTACCTCATTTAACAAAGAGTACAAGTATGGTGCACCATATATGGCTCCTTTTACGTTCCATGTCATCAGACGAAATTTATGACTAGACATTTGTTGACTTAAAAATAGATTTTCAACACAAGTATTACAGTGACTATACAGTAGTTGACCATAATGTATGCATGTATGCGACTTACTGCCCCTTTATATAGTTTCACCTGATCCTCTTGGCATCCTTATCGACGTAATCATCATACCATTCTCTTGCCCATACACAATTTGGACAAAAACCTTTCTCTAAAACCTTCTCAAAGTCTAAGTCATCTACCGTGACTAAAGCAGTGAAAGTGTCCTTTCCTACTCTAACACGATAGGGCTTTAAGATCTGAGAGTCAATTATTTCTATTTCTTTCTTTTTTGGCGTGCTTTTTTATACAAGTTCTCATCTCCTCTCTCGTTCTGTCAACCGGTATCCTGGACATTAGAACTCGACGTTCATACGAGTTCCTCACTCTTTTTTGTGGTCTGCAGTTTCTGTTAGTTGTGATGACATCGATTCTTCTGCTTCCTGTATCCAAGTCTTTTGTTGAGGTGGCTGAATTTTTTTTGAATGGTGATCTTCTTTCCCTGTCGACGTTTCTTGCATTTTCCCGTGCTGAGTATTTCTGATCATGGTGATAACCACGTTCTCCATTATCTTCAATTACTGTCAATTCTTCAGTTGAGATACTGGGAATGGTGGACAGAGTCAGAGCCACTCCTTCCCTTGA